>CABHPH010128519.1:0-11447 GCA_902168325.1 Peromyscus nudipes
GATGACACCATGGCCCAGATGATCCAACATCCAGAACCGTTTCAAGGCAACTGGCTCAGACGATACAGCCTCATGGACTACTCCATAATCCTAAAATTGTCTTTGTGTCCCCATAAGATACAGCGCCCCCCTCCAGCAGGAAGTAGTAAGAGAAGCTACGCCCAAATTCCCAAATTATATGTAATTTTACTATGTTAATGTTAAAATCTTCCTTTTTGAAAAAAACGAAAAGGGGAAGTGCTGTGGGATGGTCTGTATGTCAAACATGTTGCTTATTGGTCAATGAATAAAACACTGATTGGCCAGTGGTCAGGCAGGAAGAAGTATAGGCAGGACAAGGAGGAGAGAATTCTGGGAAGTGGAAGGCTGAGGAGACACTGCCAGCCGCCACCATGACAAACAGCATGTGAAGATTCCGGTAAGCCACAAGCCGTGTGGCAAGGTATAGATTTATAGAAATGGATTAATTTAAGATATAAGAACAGTTAGCAAGAAGCCTGCCACCCGGCCATACAGTTTGTAAACAATATAAGTCTCTGTGTTTATTTGGTTGGGTCTGAGCGGCTGTGGGACTGGCGGGTGAGAGAGATTTGTCCTGACTGTGGGCCCGGCAGGAAAACTCTAGCTACAGAAGACTGAAACTCAGAAGGGTAAACATTAAGTCCTGTAGCTCCGTGCCTTGCATCAGAATATGTGATGGCATGATTAGGGCTCTGTTGAGATACATTAGGGAAGCTATTTCTCTGGCATGGGTGGAGATTTAATATTTCAAGTTATCCCAAACACAGAAGAGTTAATCCAGGTGTGTAGTTGTGTTAGTCAATCATCTAGCCATAGAACCAGGCTAGTTCACCTTAAGCCACGCCAAAAAGATAGAAGGAATAATTATACCTTTACTGAGCTAAAGGTATAACTTTGCTTCCGCACCAACCTCCTCCGAATTCCCAACCCATAGGGCAGTCAGTACAGAGCCTTCAGGACTCAGAAAAGCATAACTTTCCATTTTCTTCTTTCTGCCTCTCTTCTAAGATGTTTTCCCTAACATTTTGGGCTTCACTTTCTCTCCAAAGCTCCCCTTTCCCACTATGTGGGTGATTGCTGGCCATTGTGGTTGACGCCCATGTCTAACATTTCAAATAGCATGGCTCTCTTTCTTCCTCTTCTTTATCTCCCTCTTCTGGGCAGCTGGTGAGGGTCACAACTGGCCTGCTTTGGAGTTTTGTTTTTTTTTTAACTTTAATAAAATTGTCCTCAAGTTTCTTTTGTGAGTCTGTTCTTCAATTCTTTGAATATGAAGACTAAGGAAGAACCCGTAAGAAGAACTCTGACAACTCTGGTAGGATTCCCCAAATTTTCTGGGAACAATGTGAGCTCCAAAAGGGCTTTGACGTTCTGTCTCTATGGCTTTTCTGGCTGCAGCTCACATGACTTTTCTCCTGGGCTGGCTTTGCCTGTTGCCTGTGACATTCTATAGACATTCATATTCCTGGCATTTTGAACATCCTGGTATCTCTAGTGCATTTGGCATCATTCCCGTAGATGCATACATTATTCTCTCAGAGACTGCCTGCAGGGAATCCTATCATCTTACAAGTTGTCTGACTTCTCAGGCTTTCCTTTAAAATTTGAGTGGGGGCTGGAGAGGTGGCTCCTGGTTAAGAGCACTTGCTGTTTTTGATTCTCAGCACCCACATGGTGGCTCATAACCATCTGTAACTCCAGTCCCAGGAGATCTGACACTCATTTTTGGCCTCTGAGATCACTTTTTTCCATGTAATGCACAGATAGACATACAGGCAAAAATCCCACACACATAAAAATAAATCAAATAAATACTCAAATAAATAAATGCATTGTGGAAACCCTCTGTGACCCCACACCTCATACCTTCTGTATGTGTGCAAAATCAGCATCGTGTGAAAGACGGAAGGTTTGGTGCTAGGGTAAGCGGTAGGTCAGACAAACAGTGCAGCAGCTTCTGTGTCTGTGTGTAGATGGCTGAACATGGGAAGACACTTTTCTAGCCAGTCTGGGCAAACAGGGAGCCCTGGATCTCTCTTTTTTTCACTCGAAAGCAGTCTTACAAACAAGTTTACACCTGTATAGTCTTTGCTTCCATAATGGATCAAGTTCCATTATGGTCTAATCACCACTAGCTGAGGACCAAGCTTAAAACACGTGGGTCTTTTAGGTGGGCATTGCATGTCCATACTAGAATGCATATCCTGTTATGTAATCTACAATATACCAGACAGCCCCTAACTACAAAGAATCACATGTTGCAAAATGTTAGTTGTTCCAAAATCAGGACATCCTGATCTCATGTAGATAACATGCTTTTGGTCCAAAGAAAGCACATTGGGTTCTGTTTGCTCTTCTGGGTCAGATGTCTGTGTCTATATTAGTGAGGAAGCAGAGGCTTAGCAAGCTTAAGAGTTACTCCCTCATTGCGATTTCCACTTGAAGTAGTGTTTCTCCAAAGTGATGAGTTCTAGAATGTTCCCCGTAAGTGTATGATAAGTATATATGGGCTTTATTGAGCTGAAATCCACCTGTCATTTAATGATTTAACTCTTTTCCTTTTATTTTTTTAATTAAAATTTCTTATTTATTTATTTAGTGTGTGTAGGTCAGAAAGACAACTTTTAGGAGTCAGTTCTCTTTCTATCATGTGAATTCTGGGGATCGAACACATGTTGTTAGGCTTGGTGGCAAGTACCTTTACCCACTGAACCATCTTGCTAGCCCTAGTTAACTTTTGTGCAATGTACAATTCAGTGTTATGGTATCTAGCTGGCCCTTGAGCAACATGTGTTTGAACAGTATTTATTAAATAACAAATTGATAATAGCTTTTAAAAAATAATTTATACACATATATATCTTTATTACAAAAACAAAATTAGGTGGCCATGGTGTCACATGAATGTAATTCTAGCGTTAGGAAGGCTGGTTAGGAGGATCATGAGTTCAAGGCTAGCATGGGCTACATTGTGAGACTCTGTCTCAAAAAAAAAAAAAAGCTTAAGGGCTAATTTCACCACATCATTTTTGGGGTCTTTTTCCATTTTCATGTATATGTGTATGTGTTATGCATGTGTTTGTGTATGTGTGTTCTTATTTGTGAGGGTGCACTTGTGTGGGTGTGTCTGTAGGTGCTTGCAGGGAGAATCAAGGTTGATGTCGGGAATCTTTCTGGGTTGCTCTCTGGATTGCTTTCCCTTTCTATTCATCAAGATAGGCTCTCTTAATCAAACCCAGAGTTCACTGATATGGCAAGTCTTACCTGGCCACCTTGCTCTGGGGATCTCCTGCCTCCCTCTGAGGCTGGAATTACAGGTGGGCCACCACACCCATCCAGCATTTACTTGGGATCTGAATTCAGACCCTCATGCTTGCATGGCAATCACTCTAACTGTGGAGGCATCTCTTCTTCACATCCCTACTGAGACTCATTTTTATTAAAAAAAAAAGTTTTCTTATTGGGTCTAAACAGGTATCTCTCTGTTGTGTACCTGTTTCCTCTGAAGTAAAGCATTCTCTCCTGGAGGACAGAGGGAGGCTCATAAAACTCAGGAAGCCAATTTAAAAGCTGCAGGAAGTCCCGCACTTATGACTCAAGAAGTTCAAAAAGTTGTAAGATTCATAAGGCTCCTACACAAGCTGATATAAACAGTAAGCAATTGGCAGGGCAACAGGAAAGTCTTCTATGGCGGCACCTTCAGGTTGAGGAAAAGAGCTCAGGGATGCAGTTTTCATGAGCTATCATCCATGCTTAGGTGGGTTTTTCAGTAGTGCAGCTGGTCAAGAGTTACCCATGCTTCTCTAAGTAAAGTCAATAAATGCACTGTTTCCAAACTGTGCTTGAATGTCTTTGATCTGTCATCAGTGCTCTGTGTGGGTAAGCAGATATATGTTCCCACCTCCCCAGGACACTAACCCACCATGGTTTTAATTTAAATGACCTTGACCTTGCTGACAGGAAGTGTTGAACACCCTCCTTCAGGCACAGAGAACTGAACTTTTTCCATTCTGGAGAGCTGCTCACAACTCAGCTTCCTTCTGCTGCATGGACCCATCACCCTGACCACAGAGACATACTGCCCCATAAAGGGCTACCCTCTGGGGCTGAAGAGGCTCCATCCTGTCTGAGACCCTCTACTTGGTTGCTCAGGGCAAGAGGACTAGCCCAGGGCCTGGTAAAGCTTTGGGAACAGCTAGCTCCAGATGCTGCCAGTGAGGCTCAAGGGGGTCATGGGCTATTTGCTTTTTGTACCCACCTGGGGTCTCTCTCCAAAACAGTGCCCTGAACACCATGGGAACAACTGCTCCTGGGCTTGCAAGTCCCCCAGGAGATAGTCAGACCTGTTGTCGCCCTTCCTGTAGTCTACAGATGATGCCCAGAGCTGTGATCTTGGATGCAGAGAGGCCACGAAGCCTCAGGAGAAGGGGATAAAACTTTTAATGGCTCTGGGATTTAGTGGCCACCCACCTCCACCACCTCATGATCAATATTCTCCCCACAGCCTGCAAACCTCTAGCTCCCAGTGTGGTCTTAGCCTGAGGTCCTTGATCAAGGGCAATCTCCCAGATAAAAGCCCCCTTCACTGCGAGCCACTGTGGGGCTGTCCTGTCACTGGCTGTCCTGTCACTGGCTGTCTGGCTCCCAGCAGGCATGTGGCTGTGTACCCTCCTTCCTGTTTTCTTTGGCTGTCTCTCTGGGTCTGCCTTTTCTGCACCAAGAGCCTGGCTGTTGCCAAGACAGAGGCCTTGCTTTGATCGTCCTGGAGATGTAATAGTTGGGGGCAGCTTCTCCATCTTTCGTTTCTCTAATGGTACACTGTCTGACTTCACTGCTCCACCATCTGGACTTGTGGCTTCAGGGTAAGTGCTGGATGTGGCATAAGATTCTCTGAAATCCCAAAGCAGCTTTACAAGCTTGTGTGAAGTCTTTGATAAGGGTTGATTCTCATAATCTGAGATAGATGGCCACCCCCTTTCTCTGTGTATACATGGAGTAGCTCTGGTGCTCTCCTTTTACATCACTTCTGTCTGTCTGTCTTTCTTGTTTAGACCAGACTGAAATATAGGCTGCTCATGTACTGGCTGTACTCCACAAGCCAGGGCGGGGAGGGGGGGATTCTTGATTCTTTTGTATATCCTTGGTTCTTAAAATAGTGTCTAGGTAGGTGTGTTTGTTGAATGAATTCATGTGTAAATAATAAATTTTCATCACTTATCAGCCCCATGATTCCTCTCTACTGTATTCCTCTTCATTTCATTTTGGTTTTTGAGACAGGGTTTCTCTGCATAGCCCTGGCTGTCCTGGAACTCTCTCTGTAGACATGGCTGGCCTCAACCTGGGAAATCCACCTGCCTCTACCTCTGGAGTGCTGGGATTATAGGTGTGTATCACCACCACCAGGTACTGTATTCTTTTAGCTTGTATTTTTTTTCTAAGAGTCTCATGTAGCCTCCAATTCACTAGGTAGTCACAGATGACCCTGAATTTCTGATCCTCCTGCTTCCATCTCCTGGGTGCTTGGGATTATAGGAGTGTACCACCACACTCAGTTTATGAGGTGCTACAGATCAAACTTATGAATTGAGCCATAAACACCCCCCCCTTTGCCCATTTTTGTCCAAGTCTTTCCAACATACTGTTGCTCTCAGTAGTTCTAACACAGCCTTTTTGGTTGTTTTTTAAATGTTTGTATTTAATTTTATTTCTTTTTAATTGGCTGAGTATTATGGGGTGTATGACTGTACACCTAGCACTCAGGAAGCTGAGGCAAGAACATTGATAGTTTCAAGCAAGATAGGGGTACAGAATGAGACTTGAGTCAAAAAATAGTTAAGAGTGTTTTGTAAAGTAACTACAATCATTTCGTATTCAGCTACAAATGCAAGAGATTTTCACTTCTGCGTTTTCACATTTAAAATCACTTTATTTTATTTTATTTTACAATATAATTTAATTCTACATAACTATTGCAGATTCCCTTGTTCTCCCCCCTCCTGCCCCCTCCCCTTCTCCCCAGCCCACCCCCCATTCCCATCTCCTCCATGGCAAAGACTCCCCCGAGGATTGAAATCAACCTGGTAGACTCAGTCCAAGCAGGTCTACTCCCCTCCTCCCAGGCTGAGCCAAGCGTCCCTGCATAAGCCCCAGGTTTCAAACAGCCAACTCATGCACTGAGCACAGGACCCAGTCCCACTGCCTGGATGCCTCCCAAACAGATCAAGACAATCAACTGTCTCACCTATTCAGAGGGCCTGATCAAGTTGGGGGCCCAGCAAAGTGCTAGAGAGGCCCACAGAAATCCACAAAGATGCCCCCACAATAGACTGCTGGCAATGGTCGAGAGACAGCCTGAACTGACCTACTCTGGTGATAGGATGGCCAAACACCCTAATTGTCGTGCTAGAAACTCCATCCAATGACTGAGGGAACTAGATGCAGAGATCCACGGCCAGGCCCCGGGTGGAGCTCCGGGAGTCCAGTTGGCGAGAAAGAGGAGGGTTTATGGCGAGAATTGTTGAGACCAAGGTTGGATAAAGCACAGGGACAAATGGCCAAATGAATGGAAACACATGAACTATGAACCAATGGCTGAGAGGCCCCCAACTTAAAATCACTTTAAATGACAAGTTTTTTTGAGACAATATCTCTTTGTGCTCCAACTGGCCTGGAACTCCTTGTGTAGTTCAGGCTAGCCCCAAGCATGGGATTATAGGTATGAGCTTGCTTTTTTTTTTTTTTGACACAGGGTCTTGCTCTGTAGACATGGCTATTGTAAACTCACTATCTTCCTGCCTCCCCAACCTGAGTGCTGGAATCAAAAGTGTGTGCCACTATACCTGGATTCCATATTATTTTTTTAAGCCAATGAGTGATAATTGTATGTATGCATTGGGTGCAAAGCTGCATTTTAATAAATGTATACATTATAGAATGATTAATCAAGTTCACCAACAAACCCATCACTTTGTATACTTATTTTTTGGTGATGTGAATGTTTAAAATCTAACATGGGAGTTGGAGACTGGAGAATCTGAAAGTAAAGGTCTTAGAGTCTGGGAAAATGCCTGAGTTGGTGAAGTGTCTGCTGTGTGAGCATGAAGACCTGAGTTTGATTTCCAGCACCCAGGTGAAAGCCTAGCATGTCTAACATCTGTAACCCTGGTTAGGAAGAGTGAGACAGGAAGATCCCTAAAGGTCACTGACTGGCCAGCTTATCTGAATGGATGAGGTCCAGGTTCAGTGAGATAACCTGTCTCAAAAAATAAGATGAAGAGGGGCCGGTCAGATGGCTCATGGGGTAAAGCACTCAGCATGCAAGCCTGATGGATAACCTGAATTTGATTCTTCCCTGGAACCCACATAAAGTTGGAAGGAGAGAATTGACTCACTAATTTGTTCCATGACTTCCATGTGTTGTAGCATGTGTGGGTCTACAGACACATCACGTACACACATGAACACATAACATTGTACAGGCCTAGTGCAGACACCTGCAGCTGCCATATCATGTCTACAATGTCTGAATCATGTTCTGAACCAGCATTTCACATTTCTTCTCCCCAACTTTTGGCTCTTACTTTCAGCAATTCTGAAATAGATGTTAGTTACTAGAAATTGTAACCAACTGTATTATGCAATAGATTTTTTTCTCTGTTTCCTTGAGACAGGGTCTTTTATGTAGTTCTGGTTCCTGGGTTTGGCTATGTAATCCATGCAGGTCTCCAACTCACAAAGATCCACCTGCCTCTGTCTCCTGAGTGCCTCCTAAGTGCCAGGACCCAGCTTATTTAATACATCTTCACTTATCTCTCCTGTCTTCTGAAACTGTCCCCTCTGATTACTGTCTCCACATTCTCTCTGGCTTCCCTTTATGTGTTCTGAACTGTGCTCCTCTGCACATCAGTGTACAAGTATTTGTGGAGATGTAGGTTTTACATGTATCCCTTGAGTCACTGTGTTTATTCTTGTTCCATTTACCCCATCATGAGTGATGAATGTGGGCTTCTGTTTCCCTCAGCGTTTCCAACTGGGGCTACCGGGTGGCCCAGAGTTTCGTCTTTGCCATTGAGGAGATTAATAGGAGTGCTCACTTGTTGCCCAATGTGACCCTGGGCTTCTCTATTTGAAACTCTGGGGACTCAGTGCATGGAGCCCTCCATGAGACAATGAGCTTTCTCACGAGGCAGCAGGAGCCCATCCCCAACTACACATGCCAGCATGGCTCTCCTCAGGCTGCCTTGGTTGGGGACACGCGGTCATCCCTGTCTGTCTCCATGGCTAGACTTCTGGGTCTGTACAGGTTTCCCCAGGTGAGTTGCTGAAAGTCTCCTTCCTTCCTGAATGTAGTGCAGTCCCTTACTGATGGTAGTGAAAATGATGGTGATGTCACAGTAGTGAGCAGCTCTACTGTGGAGCCAGGTTTCCTGCACATATTCTCCAGGTCCAACACGGTTCTTCTCCATGTATAAACAGTTTAGAGAGAACTATCATCCTCCTGCATCGAGGAGGAAACTGCATGTTTTTAATTAAAAATATATATTTTAAACATTTTAGTGGTTTGAAAGAAAATGGCTCCCAAACGGAATGCCACTATTAGAAGATGTAGCTTTGTTGGAGTAGGTGTGGCCTTGTTGGAGGAAGTGTGTCACTGTGAAGGTGGCTTTGACGTCTTCTATGTTCAAGTTACTGCTAGTGTGGACAGTGCACTTTCTGTTGCATGTGGATCAAGATGCAGAATTCTCAGCTCCTATTCCAGCAACATGTATGCCTACATTCTGCCATGTCCTGGTATATTGATTATGGACTAAACCTCTGAAGGTGTAAGCCACCCAATAAAATATTTTCCTTTATAGGAGTTGCCATGGTCATGGTGTCTCTTCACAGCAATAGAAACCCTAACTAAGACACAGATTTACTTATTTTTTTAATGTGTATTAGTATTTTGCCTTCATGTATAAATGTATGTACATGTGTGCCTGGTGCCCATAGAAGTCAGAAGAGGGCATTGGATTCCCTTGATCTTGAGTTATAGACTGTCATCAGGGTGCTGGGAATTGGACCCAGGTCCTCTGAAAGAGCAGCAATACTGTTGACCACTGAGCCATCTCTCCAGCTTATTAGTAGTTATTATTATTATTATTATTAATATTATTATTATTTGTGTGTGTGTGTGTGTGTGTGTGTGTGTGTGTATGCGCGCACACACACACTCAACAACAATGCCACAGTGCTCATGTGGAGGTCCGAAAACAACTTTTTTTCTCTTCTTCTACCATGTAGGTTCCGGGTATTAAGCTTAGGTTTCCAGGCTTGGTGGCAAACACCTTAACCTAAGGAGACATTTTTCCAGCTCACTCACACCCACACAAAACCCCCCAAACCAAAAAAAAAAAAAAAAAACCAAAACAAAACAAAGGAACAAAAGCAAAAAACTCCACCCTAAACAACTTATCAGGAAGCTTGCCCAGCTGTAGGTACTAGAGCTGGGATTTGAGTCTAGGCAATTGGGCTCATGCCACTTGCTCCCATCTACCCCCTGGATGTTCCCTGTAACCCAGCCATCAGTGTCATTCCCACAATGGAGACCGTATCTGACAATCTTCTCTTCAGTTCATAGTTTTAAGAGGAAACTTGAGGATAATTTCTCCATTTAAGGTGAACAATTCGGTGATTTTTATCTAAGCATGATTACCACAGTTGATTTGAGAATATTTTTATCTTCCTGAAAAGAGTTACCCTTCTCAACCCATTGGCTACCACATCCTATCATTCTTTTTTTTAAATTTTATTTTATAACTTAATTTAATTTTACATATCAGCCACGGATTCCCTTGTTCTCCCCCCCACCCCCATCATTCTTACTCTGAAGCAACCTGTAATCTACTTTCTGTGTCTGTGGATTTGGTTTTTCTGGTCATTTCATATGACTGGACTCCCACTATGTGTGTATACCCAGACTGGCCTCTTTCACTGAGCATGCCTTCAAGGCTCATTCATGTTGTAGCGTGTGCCAGTATGCATTTCACTCCTTATCAACATTTATAATCCTTTGTATGCAAAGACCATGTTTTGCTTATCCATTTATCAGTTCATATACCTTCGATTATGAAATAGTGTTTGAAGACTTAACTCCTCTGCTCTCCTGGCCGTGGGCTTGTATTAAAAGGTTATTGCAACCTTTAGGAGCTTGGCCAGTGGAGATGGGCCTTAGGGTTAAATATGGTCCCACTTTCTGTATGTTCTTTGCTTCCTGTTCTACAAAGAATGAGGATTCCCAAGTCCATATCTACCTCCATGACGCCATCTGCTGCTGTGTGTACACCACCACATGGATTGTACTTTTTCAAACTGTGAGCCTAAAGCTTCCTTACCAAAGTTGCTTCTTGTCAGGTATTCTCTCACACCAATGAGCAATCACTACTAGAGCTGGTTCCTCTTTGGGGCCCTCATGTGTGATGTTTCTATGAATATTTGAGTATAGGATTTTTTCTGTCCATATAATTTTGGTTATCATAGGAATGTAGATAAAATTGCTGGGTCAAATGGCAATTCTGTTGAACTATTTAATCAATCACTAAACTGTTAATTAGCTTTTCCTTGCTGAGACAGACATACCTGAGAGAAACAGAAACAGCTTAAGAGAGGAAAGATTTATTCTGGCTTAGTTTCTGAAGTTTCACACCTGTGTCATCTGATGCCATTGTTTCTGGGCCTGTGGTTATCCAGAGCTTCATGGCAGAAGTATGTAGGAGGACAGACAACCCAGTGTCAGGAAGCAGAGAGACACAGGGTGTGGGAGACACACTACATCCACCAGGACACAGCTCCAGAGATCTGGATCCTCCCACCTACTTTCCATGGGGTCTATAAAATGCCACCACTATGACTCCATTAAAGGACTGACCATTGATCAGGTCAGAGCCCTCAGGATCTAGTCACTTCCTAGAAGCCCATCTGCTGGAAACCAAGTCCCCACATGTGCACCTTCCTGTAACATCTCAGATTCAAACCAATAGTCACTTCAGGGGCTGGGATGTGGCTCTGTTGCTAGAGCGCTTGTCCAGCACACACAGGCCCTGGTTCTAAACTCTGGTGTTCCTGTCATATAGCTGTCAGGAGGTGGAACAGGAGGATCCAGTGTGCCATGTTATCCTTAGCTCTATAGTGAGATGGAGGCTAGCCTCGGCTACTTGAGACCCCTTCTCAACGTATATATATAATATATATAATATATAATATATATGTATATATATACACACACACATATATATGTATATATACAAATGTATATGTATATTCACGCTTCACATTAACATAAGTATTGTGTGAAGATTCTGATTTAAGTCCATTTGCTTTTTGCTATGAAGTCTCTAAATTTGAGTAAATTCCAGTCTCTTTGAATGTCTCACATTTGCTAATTTTTT
>CABHPH010128519.1:19927-32853 GCA_902168325.1 Peromyscus nudipes
CACACACACACACACACACACACACACACACACACAGTATCAGGTTTAATTATCTGGATTGATTATTATGAATTATTATTTATTAAAGCTAGAATGTTTTTGTTAGTCTGAAAATATCACAGGTTCTTGATCTCTGTTATACCTAATGGGTCCAGTCCTTGGATGAAGTGGCACTCAATCACTTCAGAGACCATTGGCATGTGGTAATTTGGATAAAACACCTGACTGGTTCTTGCCAAGGTACAATGTCTCCCTTCCTTCCTCAGCTGCTTCAAGCCCTCAGGAAGGTGCAATTCAAGACTCCTGATGGAAGTGAGATCATGTTTGATGCCAATGGAGATTTGGTGACAAAATTTGACATACTCCAAGGGCAGAAGACCCCTGAGGGTGTATTCCCTTTGGTCCACATAGGCATGATAGACCCTCAAGTCTCTCCGGGGAGCAAAATGATGGTCCATTTGATGGAGGATGTTCATGTGAGTTGCCTGAATGCAGAGATGACTCTTGTCTGAGTCTGTTAAAGTGACGGGAAAATCCAAGTCCAGGATTCCTCATCTCCATTTGTGCATGAAGTAGATGTAGCCCTAGATTGGGCCAGTCAGGTATAACTGGCTATGCTGTTTACCTCCTAAGAGATCTTTCTCTGGATAGTCTTGATTCACAATCAAAAATGAAAATATAAAAACTGGGATCAGGAGATGGCTCAGTGGTTAAAGTGTTTTGTATGCAAGTACAAGAACCAGACTTTGGATCTCCAGAACACTTGTACATGATGAGTGGGCAGTGTGGCCCACCTGTAAATTCAGTCTTGGAAGGTAGAGACAAAGAGATGCATAAAGCTAACTGGCTAGTAAGACTAGCCATATCAGTAAACTCTGGGTTTTATTTTGAGCCTTGGTCTCAATGAGCATAGTGAAAAAGCAGTTGAGGATGATTCCCAACTTTAACCTTGGGCCTCCACATGTACTTGTCCATACATGAACATGATCCCACATGGATGTACAAGTGGAAAACAAATATTTATACCATACGCACACATAAACATGGAGAAAGAAAAGAACATACTAGACTCACTAATAGAATGAGAATCTGCAGCTGGTACTCACTTGGGAGTATTTTCATCATCTGTGTTCGTGACCTGATCTGAGAGGTGGACGATACTGATCCACTAAGTTAAACACTCCCATGGTCTATCTGGGACATAGATTCAACAGACACTTAGTTTATCTGCTGTGTTAGCTTCTTTCCCCCCACTATGAGCAATACCTGATAAACAGTTCAAAGAGAGGAAAGGTATTTATTGCCTCCTGGTTTGAGAGCTCCAAGTTCAGATGTATCCTTTGCTTTGGGTGTGTGTGGTTGAGGCAGTATGTCATGCATGGCAGCAGGCATGTGTGATGGAAGAGGTTGCTCCGTTCATGGGTGCCAGAAAGTAGGGAGGTGGGGAACCAGATAGATTAGATAGGTAAACAAGTTACGTCTTACCAGTGCATACTCTCTGTGACCCACTTCTGCCATCTAGGTCCTACTTCCATGTCCACCATCTGCAATGAATCATCAAGTTATGAGTCCATTGAAAAAATAATCCATTCATTAGGTCAGAGGCATCAAGATCCAATCATTCTTCAACAACCTACCATCCAGTAATTTGTGCTCCAACTCATGAGACTTTGGGAAACATTTGAGATTCAAACACTGACCTTTATTAACACAATTAGAAGCAGTGTTGAGATAGATATGTCTATGTGTGGAGTGTGGTGCATAGAAATGCCCCAGCTCCCCGTCCTGTGCCAGTGAAGAAAGAGTCCCCTCCTATGCAACTTTATCTAACTTTGTTCTGGTGGCATCTCCAGTCAATGGTGGCGTTAAGGCTTTCCACATGAGAATGAGATTCCCTTTCTTAGATTTTTCAAGCATAAAGGACACATGCTATGTGTTCCAAGGACTTCTTTGAAGAACTTTTCAATGGCCTCGATCATGGGAGGGTTTTCTGCCGTCTTCTGTTGTGGCACCAATGTCAGCATGCCACACTTCTATCTTCATAATCCTTGTCTGCAGGTAGAGCTCCACTAAGAAAAACTGAGTCATCCTTGACAGGTCCAAGGTATATGGGAGGATGACTAACTGGTGTGAAAGTGTGTGTGTGTGTGTGTGTGTGTGTGTGTGTGTGTGTGTGTGTGTTGAGGGAGTCAGTATCTGTAATTTTTCTCTTATTGAATCTGGTTGATACTTTATTATTAGATTTTTAAGTGAAACACATCAGGGCAGTCAAATTGTAAATCTCAACTTCACAGAGGGAGATGGAGAAAAGGAAAAGCCATGTCTTCAGAGTTAGCAGCCACAAGGCTGCTGGAAGCTTCAGTTAAAGAAATAGAAAGCCGGGGCTGGAGAGATGGCTCAGAGGTTAAGAGCACTGGCTGTTCTTTCAGAGGTCCTCAGTTCGATTCCCAGCAACCACATGGTGGCTCACAACCATCTAGAATGAGATCTGGTGCCCCCTTCTGGCCTATAGTCATATGTGCAGGCAGAATACTGTATACATAATAAATAAATAAATAAATAAATAAATCTTTAAAAAAAAAAGAAAAGAAATAGTAAGCCAAGAGCATCAAGGAAAGCATGTCCAGGATATGGAGAGTATCTAAAAGAAAGAAAGAGTTAAAAATACGGAAAAGGAAAAATCCTCTTTTCTGAGTAATTGAGTTGAGCAGGCTGACTTGACAATACTGCATGGCAGCACTTCTATGATGTCTGCCGATACAATGCTACTTCAAGTTTTATTTTGCATGTCTTCTAGCATGTATATTTGTGTAGTGTGTGCATGCTGGTGCCTGGGGAGGCTGTAAGAGGGCATTGGAACCTCTGGAACTGGAGTTACATTGTGAGCTGCTATTTGGATGCTGGGAACTAAACCCTGCTCCTCTGGAAGAGCAGCCTGTACTCTGAACCACTGCGCCTTCTCTCCTGCCCCCATGCATTCAGCTGTTGATGTAGAAGCCCCAGAGACTGGGAAAGAAAACACATCACAATATTTAGCTATGTTTTTGAATCCCTTAGCGATGCAAGCCAGATGTAGCCCTTCCTCTATTTCATTCAAAGGTATATCTCCAATCTGGCATCTGATAGGATAGACAGGTTTTCTGAAATGCATCTCATCTAGTGAGCTGTGAGGCAACTGTTCTGTTCTGGTTCTCAGGCTGAGGTCAAGCATCTGTATTCCTGCAGAGTCGCTGGTGACACTGTGCTCACTGTTACTAGGTGCCCAGCTCTGTCTGCAGTGAAAGCTGCCTTCCAGGGTTCAGCCAAGTGCCCAGGCTGGGAGCCCCCCACTGCTGTTTTGATTGCAGTCCCTGCCCCGAGGGACAGTTTGCAGACCAAAGAGGTAAGGGCATGTGGAGCTGAAATCTGATGGGTCAAGAGGGCACTGTGAGCCTCCTGTATTTGTCCATTGTCTTTGTTACTGTTCTACTGCTGTGAAGAGACACCATGATTAAAGCAGCTTCTAAAAGAAAAGCATTTAACTGGGGGCTTCATTACAGTATCAAAGGGTGAGTCCATGACCATCATGGCAGGAAGCATGGCATGAGGCAGGCAGCCATGGTGCTTCAGCAGTAGCTGAGATCTTACCTTCTGATCTACAGGTACCAGGCAAGCTCAGAAGTGGCGGGTGGGCCTGGTGTGGTAGTTTAAACTTTCAAAGGCTACCCCCCATAGACACCCTTCATCCAACAATGCTACACCTACCAATCCATCCCAACATTCCACCAACTAGGAACCAAACATTCAAATATATGAGACGGTGTGTAGGCTATTCTAAGTCAAACCTCCACACCCATCCACTGAGGGATATGTGGATATTACAGTCTTTGATTTCCTGTGGAATACCAGCCAGAATTTTAGACTTATAGTTATTCTCAAGTAAATGCTTTATTGAGACAGACAAGTGTATGGACCATAATTGGAGTGCATAATGAATTCTCCTCTAGAAAACACTGTACATACTTTGCCCCTGATCAAGAAAGATGGCATATGCTACTTAGACAAGCTTCTAATGGTTCTGTAATCAGAACCCTGGCTTTTGCTGACACTGATTAATTTCACTTGCTTTTGAAACCTCTTGTAAGTGGAATTGCATGGTGGATGTTCTTTTGTGATTTGTTTCCTCCTCTGTATTAGTGGGATTCGTTCTAGAAGTTGAATGGCAGCAGACCACCACATCCCATACTGTTTGAGCTTCAGAACATATTCCTTTACCATTCTGAAAGCTGGAAATATAAAGCAAGTTGACTTTAGGGTTGATTCTGTCTGTATGTGACCTCACTCCTGCCCTGGCAGAGTCATCTCCTAAGTGTGTGTTCTCATTTTGTCTTATTTGTGTGTGTGTGTCTTGCTTTTTTTTGGCTTGTTTGGTTTATAAACACTGTCTCATCATGCAGCTCTGGCTGATTTTTAATTCCTCGTGTTGACCAGTCTGCCCCCAAACTGATAGAAATCTACCGGCCTCTGCTCCTCAAGTGCTGAGATTAAAGTCATGTGCTGTCAGCTCCAGCCCCAACTCCCCTTTCTTATTAGGATATCAACCCTGTTGGAATAAGGGTCTACCCTGGTGACCTCATTTAAACTTTATTGCATCATCCCCAGTTACTCATGACAAAGTATATTCCATTTTGAGGTGCTTAGGGACAGGACTTCAACAAATGAAGTTTGTGGGCACAGCTAAGGCTAAAACATTCGTTAATATGGTCAGTTACTGACACTATTGGGAAGAAATGAACCATTAAAAACTCACAGAGGAGACAGGTTGTATTGGCACATTCCTATAATCTCAGCACTCAGGAGGCAGAGACAGGAGGAACTTTGGGGATTTTGGTCTGCCAGTATAGTCAACTGAGTGATGTCCAGGTTCAGTGAGAGATCCTGTCTTAAAACCTAAGGTGAAAAGGTGGCTGAGGAGATGCCTCAACATTTAGGAACACCCACATGGTGGATCACAACCAAGTGTACCTCCAGATTCAGGAGAGCTGATGCCATCTTCTGAGTTCTGCAGGCATAAGGCAGGCACATGATTTCCATACATAGGTATAGACAAAACAATCAACAAGTAAAATAAAATAAGGAATTACAAAATAATAAGCTTCAGTGTCTGGTGAAATGGTTCATTAGTTAAAGTATTCACTGTCAACCCTGACAGTGTAAAGTTCAGTACCTGAGACCCGCATGGAAGAAGGTGAGCACCAAATTCCTGACAGTTGTACTGACCTCCACTTGCACACCTTGGCATGCCTGAGCTCATACAAACATACACACAAACAATAAACAAATAAGTTTGATTAGAAAAATAAGGAAGGGGAAGTGGTTGAGCAATAATATCTGATGATAATGTCTGGTCTTGACAAGTATGTGCATTCACTTACATACATGTGTTCACACCCAAACTTGCACATACACAAACTCACACAAATTAGTATAGTGGTACAGGCCTATAATCACAGCACTTGAGAGGATGTGGAAGGAGGCTTAGGAGTTGAAGGTCATCCTCTGCTACTCAACAAGTTCAAGGCCAGCCTGAGTTACATGAGATACTGTTTGAAGATAGAAACAAGACTCCTCACATAAAACAGATACAGACTGTGCAGGTTTTTCCTTTGTGTCTCTGCCTCTAATACGAGCCAATCCAGCCCTGGTCACCAGGAATAATTCATAAATACGTGACTTGATGGAAAGGCTGTAAGAGCACTTAGTGCTTGGGACACCTTCCTTCAGAGCTGGTATAGTTCATTTAGTGTTGCAGAAATGGTGTCTGTGTGTCTCCCATAGACATGAAGAGCTGTCTTCTGTGCCCCAAGGAGCAGTACTCGAGCCACACGAGAGACCGTTGCCTGCCCAGGACAGAGATCTTCCTGGCCTTTGAGGAACCTCTGGGATTCGTGTTGGCTTTGGTGGCACTCTTCCTGTCTCGTCTGGCTGTCCTGGTTCTGGGAGTGTTCCTGAAGCACAGAGACAGCCCTGTGGTCAGGGCGAACAACAGAAGTCTCAGCTACTTACTCCTGCTCTCTCTTTGCCTTTGTGCCCTGTGTGCCTTGCTGTTCCTTGGGCGACCCAGTGTCTGGACGTGCCTCCTCCGTCAGACCACCTTTGCTGTGGTGTTCACGGTGGCTGTGTCCTCTGTTCTGGCCAAGACTCTCACAGTGGTCCTGGCCTTCAGGGTCACCAGGCCAGGGGACAGGATCCGGGTATGCCTGAGCCCTGGTGCTTCCACCTCAGTGGTCCTCATTGCTTCCTTCATGCAGGTTGTTCTTTGTGGGGTCTGGCTGGCCACCTCCCCACCATTCCCAGACAGGGATATGGTCTCAGAGCCCCAGCATATTGTCATCCAGTGCCAGGAGGGTTCTGGCACCATCTTCTTCTGTGTGCTGGGCTACTTGGGTTTCCTGGCAGTGGGTACCTTTTCTGTGGCTTTTCTGGCCAGGGGCCTGCCCGATGTCTTCAATGAGACTAAGTTCCTGACCTTCAGCATGCTGCTCTTCTGCAGTGTCTGGATAACCTTCCTGCCTCTATACCACAGTGCCCGAGGCAAGTCCACTGTGGCTGTAGAGATCTTCTCCATCCTGGCCTCCACTGCTGGCCTTCTGGGTGGCATCTTCATCCCCAAGTGCTACATCATCTTACTGAAACCAGAGAGGAACACTGCTGCCTGGCTAAGGCAAGGCCACCAGGCACAGCAGGAGAGACAGAGTGAGATGCTCCAAAGAAGGTGTGTCCCCAGATCCACACCACAAACCTTTATGACCTATTCCTCGGGGAAGTCACCTGGACCACCCTTGTGATTTTGTCTCACTGTTTTTGTGTGGATCAAAAGGTATTTAAAAGACATATCAAGATTAAAGTCAGATACTTTTTTTTTTTTTTTGGTTTTTTGAGACAGGGTTTCCCTGTGTAGCTTTGCGCCTTTCCTGGAGCTCACTTGGTAGCCCAGGCTGGCCTTGAACTCACGGAGATCCACCTGCCTCTGCCTCCCGAGTGCTGGGATTAAAGGTGTGCGCCACCACCGCCCGGCATAAAGTGAGATACTTTTAACAAAACACTCATGAATATCACTCGACAGTGGCCACATAGATGGTTATTTACTATTCTCTATATGTACATAAATTTATCACAATTAAGACAGTTAGAAAGGGGAGCTAACAAGATGGCTCAATGGGTAGAAGCACTTACCATTAAACCAGGCAACCTGGGTTTGATACAGAGGATCCAGATGTTGGGAGAAGAGAGGTGACATCACTAAGTTGCTGTGTTACCTCTGCTTTCTACTGGAAGCACCCCCTGTCTGCATACGCACAAAATATAAATGTAAATTGTGAAAAGGGTGATGGAGTGAGGATGATGTCAAGTGTTGCTGAGGATGTGAGGAATTGACAGGCTGATCACTGATCTCTCCTCTTTGTTTTGAGATCATTAGTAGTGGGGATTGAACCTTTCATTGCCAGCTCCTGCACAGACTTACCATGTGATTTAGCAATCTCACTCACAGATATATACCCAAGAAAAATAAAAACACGTCTGCAAGGGCTGTAAATGAATCTTCAGAGAAGCATTATTTAGGCACTAAAAGTTGAATCACTCAAAATATTTATCAGTTTATGAATGTTTGGTATGACTTACTCATCCCAAGGACGTTATTTGGCAATAAGAAATAAATATAAGGGCTGGAGAGATGGCTCAGAGGTTAATAGCAATGGCTGCTTGCTCTTCCTGAGTCCTGAGTTCAATTCCCAGCAACCACATGGTGGTTCACAACCATCTATAGAGAGATCTGGTGCCCTCTTCTGGTATGCAGGCATGCATACACTATATACATAATAAACAAATCTTAAAAAAAGAAATAAAAGAAATAGAATACTGTTTAATATGTGGTAAAATACTGAGAATTTTATACTGATTTAAGGAAGCTAGATAAAGAACATTATATATTTTAATATTTCAATCTATGAAGAAGCAAACCCAGAAAGACATATATTAGAATAGTGTTTTCTTGAGGTTTCTGGAGGGGACATTGGAGGTGAGGCGTGTAGACTAAAGGATGCAGTATTTCTTTCTGGGGCGTTGAAGGTCTGAAATTTATTTGGTGGGGCTGTAGACATGGCTCAATGGTTCAGAGCACTCACTCCTCCTCCAAAGGGTCCAGTTTGGTTGCCAGAACCCATGTCAGGCAGCTCACAAGTCATTAATTAAAAAATGACTTGGTAATGGTTGTAAGACTTCACCAATAAGCTAAACACCACTAAATTATCATCTCCGTTTATTTACTTATTTGGGACAGGCTTTTCCACATCAACCAGGCTGGCTTCAAATTTGTAGCAATCCTCCTGCTTCAGCGTCCTGAGTGTTGGGATTTTAGATGTATTCCCACACCTGGATAATTGCATAAAGTAAATGTAAATGGATGAATTTTACTCTATGTGAATTATGTCTCAATAAAGTTTGTTTTAAAAAAGAATTACTCATCAATTACAGAGTGTGAATTTCCATTATTTCCCAATGTCTAAGAAGAGATCAAGTAGGCTTTATCCCAGAGATGTATAGAGGGCTCAACATATGAAAACTGTCAGTGTAATACACTGTATAAACAAACTGAAAGAAAAAAACTCCATATGATCATCTCATAAGTTGCTGAAAAAGCCTTTGACAAAATACAACACCTCTTCATGGTAAAGATCTTGGAGAGATCAGGAATACAAGGAACATACCTAAACATAAAAAAGGCAATTTACAGCAACCCAACAGCCAACATCAAATTGAATGGAGAGCAACTCAAAGCAATTCCACTAAAATCAGGAACAAGAAAAGGCTCTCCACTCTCCTCTTATCTATTCAATATAGTACTCAAAGTTCTAGGTAGAGCAATAAGACAGCAAAAGGAGATCAAAGGGATACAAATCGGAAAGGAAGAAGTCAAACTTTCCCTATTTGCAGATGATATGATAGTATACGTAAGTGTCCCCAAAATTCTACCAGGGGACTCCTACAGCTGATAAACACCTTCAGCAATGTGGTAGGATACAAGATTAACTAAAAAAAATCAGTAACCCTCCTATATACAAATGATAAATGGGCTGAGAAAGAAATTAGAGAAACATTACCCTTTACAATAGCCACAAATAATACCAAATACCTTGGAGTAACTCTAACTAAGGAAGTGAAAGACCTGTATGACAAGAACTTTAAGTCTTTGAAGATAGAAATTGAAGAAGATATCAGAAAATGGAAAGTTCTCCCATGCTCATGGAAAGGTAGAATCAACATAACAAAAATGACAATCTTACAAAAAGCAACCTACAGATTCAGTGCAATCCCCATCAAAATTCCCAACACAATTCTTCACAGACCTTGAAAGAACAATACTCAAGTTCATATGAAAAACAAAAAACCCAGGATATCCAAAATAATCCTGAGCAATAAAGCCACCTCTGGAGGCATCACCATCCTTGACCTCAAGGTCTACTATAGAGCTATAGTAATAAAAACAGCTTGGTATTGGCATAAAAATCGACATGTGGACCAAAGGAATCTAATTGAATACCCTGACATTAATCCGCATACCTATGAACACCTGATTTTCAACAAAGAAGCCAAAACTGTACAATGGAATAAAGAAAGCATCTTCAACAAATGGTGCTGGCATAACTAGATGTCAGCATGTAGAAGACTGCAAATAGATCTGCATATATCAGCATGCAAAAACTGAAGTCCAAGTGGATCAAAGACTTCAGTATAAATCCAGTTACGCTGAACCTGATAGAAGAGAAAGTGGGATGTAGTTTTGAATGCCATGGTACAGGAGACCACTTCCTAAATATAATACCACTAGCACAGACACTGAGAACAACAATCAATAAATGGGACCTCCTGAAACTGAGAAGCTTCTATAAGGCAAAGGACATGGTCAATAAGACAAAACGACAGCCTATGGAATGGGAAAAGATCTTCACCAATCCCACATCTGATAGAGGGCTGATCTCCAAAATATATAAAGAACTCAAGAACCTAGACATCAAAATACCTAACAATCCAATGAAAAAATGGGCTACAGAGCTAAACAGAGAATTCTCAACAGAAGAATCTCAAATGGCTGAAAGACATTTAAAGAATTGCTCAACATCCTTAGTCATCAGGGAAATGTAATCAAAAGACTCTGAGATACCATCTTACACCTGTCAGAATGGCTAAGAACAAAAACACTGATGACAGCTTATGTTGGAGAGGATGTGGAACAAGGGGAACACTCCTCCACTGTTGGTGGGAGTGCAAACTTGTACAGCCACTTTGGAAATTAGAATGGTGGTTTCTCAGGAAATTGGGACTCAATCTACCTCAAGACCCAAATAATAACACTCTTGGGCATATACCCAAGGAATGCTCCATCATACCACAAGGACACTTGCTCAAGTATGTTCATAGCAGCATTATTTGTAGTAGCCAGAACCTGGATATAACCTAGATGCCCCTCAAGCAAAGAACGGATAAAGAAAATGTAGTACATTTACACAATGGAGTGCTACTCAGCAGTAAAATACTATGTCATCATGAAATTTGCAGGTAAATGGATGGAAAAAGAAAATATCATCCTGAGTGAGGTAACCCAGATTCAGAAAGACAAATATGGTATGTACTCACTCATAAGTGGATACTAGAAGTAAAACAAAGCAAAGGATAACCAGCCTACAACCCACAGCTCCAGAGAAGCTAGGTAACAACGAGGACCCTAAGTGGGACACATAGAACGCCCTGGGACTGGGAAATAGATGAGATCTCCTGAGTAAACTGGGGGTGAGGGGAGCAATGGAGTGTAGGAGGTGGTGGGTGTGAGCATGGGGGAATGGAATCGCTGAGCTGGAACATGGGCAGTCTGTGAGAGCAATGAAGGAGATTTCTTGATAGAGGAGCCATCACTGGAATAGGAGAAACCTGCTAGGGAAGTTCCCAGGAATTCACAGGGATGACCAAAGTCTGATTGCTAGCAGTGGTGGAGGGGGTGCCTGAGCTGGCCTATCCAGGTGATTAGATTGGTGAATACTTGAAGTGTCATCATAGAGCCTTCATCCAGTAACTGATGGAAACAGATGCAGAGAGCCATGGCCACACGCCAGGCCAAGCTCTGAATTCCAGTCTAAGAAAGAGATGAGGGATTCTGTGAGCAAGGTACATGAAGACCATGATGGGGAGATTTACAGATACAACTGAACCAAGCTAGTGGGAATTCGTGAACTTTGGACTGACAGCTGTGGAGTTTGCGTGGGACTGGACTGGGCTCACTGCATTGGCGAGACAGTTGTGCAGCTTGGTCTGTTTGAGGGGCCCCTGACAGTGGGAATAGGATCTCTCCCTGGTGCATGAACTGGCTGTTTGGAGCCAATTGCCTATGGTGGGACAATTGCACAGTCTTGATCCAAGAGGAGAGGCTTGGACCTGCCTCAGCTGAATGTACCAGACTCCCCATGGGAGGCCATACCTTTTCAGATGAGTATCTGAGCGGTGTGCTGGTGGGAACAGCTGGGAGGGAGTGGGAGGAGAGATGAAGGAGGATCTGTCATTGGTATGTAGAATGAATAAAAAATTTCTCAATGAAAAATGAAAAAGTAAAATAAAGTTGCATAATGTAAGTGGATGAACTGTACATTATGTGAATTATGTCTCAATAAAGCTTGTATTAATAAAGAATTATCTATCAGTTACAGAGTGTGAACTTCCATTATTTCCTGATATCTAAGAAAAGATCCAACATTGAAAGTGAAAGTTCAATAAGCATAGGCTGAAATGTTAGTGAACTGGAGTATTGCTGGTTTTTATTTATCTGTTTTTAATTTTATACATTTATTGATTGATAGATTTGTGTGTGCATGTTCCCATCTATGTTTTTGGACATGCAAGTGCCAAAGCACTATGTGGAGGTCAGAGGATAAGTCTGAGAAGTCAGTGCTTTTCTCTCATCACCTAGGACCTGCAGATTTAATGAGGATCGTCAGGCTGCCTTTACTTGCTAAGGTGCTGAGCTATCGATTTGGCCCATTTTAGGCTTCAGTGTGGGAATTATGATTATGTTAGAAAATTATACTCATCTGTTGGAGTAACAGAGTTTAGAATTTGTCTTCTTACTTGAATATATCTTTTTTGTATGTGTAAAGTGTGTGTGTGTGTGTGTGTGTGTGTGTGTGTCTGTGCGCGTGCGCCATGGCTTGTGTGTGGAGTCAGAGGATAACTTTGTAGAGTTGGTCCTCTCCTACCTCTATGTAGGTTCTTAGGATCACACACAGGTCATCAGGTTTGTGTATTAAGTGATTTTTACCTGAAAACCATCGTGTCAGCTTTGGGATCTGTTTTCAAATGATAGAAGAAAAGGCTCAGTCATTTGGGAGGATTTCTCAAGACTCTATAAAGACATGGATATTTATTGTTTTCTACTGATTGGTTGTTTGTATGTCCAAATTATCCATGATAAACCACTGTAAAAATTCTTTAAGGAACAACAAAGATCACCCAGAACATAGAATGTGAAAGAAATATTCCATTTTAGCTACTCGGGTATTTGCTTCTTGTACCTACCTGGTCTCTCTACAAAACAGTGCCCTAAGCACAGCTGGTCCTGCACTTGCAAGTCCCCCAGGACAGAGTCAGACCTGTTGTCGCCCTTCCGTAGTCTGCAGATGATGCTCAGAGCTGTGACCTTGAATGCAGAGAGGCCACGAAGCCTCAGGAGAAGGGGATAAAACTTTTAATGACTGAGATTTGGTGGCCACCCACCTTCACCATATCACGATCAATATTCTCCCCACAGCCTACAAACCTGGAGTTCCCAGTGTGGTCTTAGCCTGAGGTCGTTGATCAAGGGCAGTCTCCCAGATAAAAGCCCCCTTCACTGCTAGCCACTG
>CABHPH010128520.1:0-20862 GCA_902168325.1 Peromyscus nudipes
CCTTGGTACGCACTGCACCGTGCACTCACCTGCCAAGGAGCTGCCTTGGTGAGCAAAGGCCGGCCAGGCTGGGTACCCTTTCCACTTATGGCCACTAGCTGTCCCTGGGCACCATAGTCTTTGTGTGTGCTACCGTGGTGCTAGGGACACACCTGTGTGGTACAGAGATCAAGAACCCAGAGACCAGAATCCAAGCTGGGTTTTGTCGCTTATTATTTCTACACCCTCAAGCAGGTTCTCTTAATTTCTCTGTCTCCATTTCCCTTTTGAGAATGGAATAGTAGTTGCAATGACCTTGCTGGGTCCTTTTGAATCCTAGGGCATTGACTTCAGAAAAACATCTGCAGTGGCCTGGGAAGGACCTGCATTTGATCCAAGAACTCACGTGACAAAGGCCAGGCATTTGGTGAACGCGTTTACAATCTCAGCACTGGGGAAGTGCAGCCAGGTGGATCCCTGGGGCTGGCTGGCTAGCCACCCCAGCCTAATTGGTGGCACTAGGCCAGTGAGAGACTCTGTCTCAAACAATAAAAAGACTAAGGTACTCGAGGTATGACAGCTGGGGTTGTCCTGCGGACTCCGCATGCACGTGAACACACATGCACATGAACCTACACACATATGAACACACATGCATGTGAACACACATGCACATGAACCTACATACATATGAACTCCCCCACCCTGAAAAGCACCTGCAGTGCTGCCCCAGGCAAGCGCTTGCCCCACAGTGTCCCCCTGGCCTTTCCTGACCTCCTTCTCCCTGAGGCTGGTAGGACCCACCCCTCTTGGCTTCTCTTGTAAACTCCCAACTTCTGCTTTTGACCTAGACCTTGTCCCTCTGGGCTGAGAGTGAGTTGGGAACGCCTCTGCCAATGTGACACTCAGCCCAGGACCTGGTATAGAGAAAGCACCAGGGAAGGGACAGAGGATTCCACAGCACAATAAGACAGGACACTGTAAAAGACAATTCTGTCACAATGAGGGCACCGTGGGCATCATCTGGCTCAAGCCATCTGCCTGAAGTACCCCAGAGGTGCAGACGGGAGGAGCTTCTTCCTCCCTGGAGTGTCTCCCTCCCCCCAGAGAGGCACAGGCAGAGCCCACGTTTGCCTGCTGCTACTCCAGCGGGAATATATCCAAGCCCAATTGTTCCTGGGGATCCCCCAGGCAAGCAAATGGCATCTGCTGCGCAGAACTCTCGAGGGGCTCTGTGGTGAACGGCAGGCTCCAGTGCTGGGGCCCAGGGCTTCCTTGTCTCCCCCTGACTGGGCTTCCTTTCCTCTTCTGAGATGTGGGGGTGGCCATGACACCTGAGTCCTAGGAATCCCGGGAGGATTAAAGAGCAGGTATTGTGAAGCTCTGGCATTGCTCCTGCTGCAGAAGCAATCGCGGTGGCCTGGGGTGACAGAGGGCTTCTGGAGGGACTGGAGCTCTGTGGTGAGACCTTCCCCCTTTCACCTCTGTGCTGAGATCTGACCTGTTTGCTGGGATGCCATGTGAGACAGCTGCTGAGGTCAGGGCTCTCACGGTGACATCTTCACACCTGTCCCCCTCCAACTGTGTGTGTGTGGGGGGCTGGAAGTTGAGATTGGGTGTCTTCTTCTGCCACTATCTACTTTATTTCTTGAGACAAAGTCTTTCACTGGACTGGAGCTCACTGACTGACTTCCCATCAAGCTCCAGGGAGCCTCCTGGATCTGCCTCCCCAGGCTGGGATTGCAGGCTTACACCAGCATGCTGGGTTTCTTGTGGGTCGTGAGGATTTGAACTCTGGTCCTTAGGCGTGTGCAGCAAGCACTTTATCAACTGAGCCATCTCACTACCCCCAGCATTTTTTTTAAAGACAGGTTCTTGCTCTATAGCTCAGGATAATCTCAAATTTGTGATCCCCCTGCCTCAGTCTCCCCAGTTCTGGGATAACAGGTGGATGCCACCACACCAATTGAGGTGCTTCCTATTTAGGTGCTGGCCCTTTTGGCTGGACTGTGAGACCCTGCCCTCCCCAAGAGACTCAGCAGTGCCAACTGAGGGCACGGCCAGATAATTTTAATGAGCACTCACCTGCTGCATGCCCAAATGCCCCTCACCTCCCATGTGCAGTCACAGCAGATATTCACTCTGCGATGACAAAAATGAGGCTCAGAGAGGTCTTTGAAATGGTTTGGTCACACAGCTTAGAAATAATGTGTTTCAGAGATGAAGTCCAACGGTATTCTATCCACCCTGCCCTGATGGCTCAGGGCCCGCTGATGGGCCCAACACACAGCAGGCCTTGTAGGGAGTAGGAAGATTCAGTGTGTTGATCCTGAGGCTAGAAAGAGGGGGGATCATGGACTCTTCAGTTTTATAGGCTAGAATATATTGGCCGTGAGATTCCCCCACAGTCCCATGGGCATCCATTCTGAAGGACGCAGTGGCGACCGTCCCCACAGCAGACGTCTGGTGCCGTCCAGTGCTGGGTGACAGGAAGTGGAGGATCCTGTCCAGAGACCACCCTGGAGAGAAGCTCTGTCTGGCTAGCCCTGACGTTTGTCTTGAGCTCAGACCATTGTGCCTGAACTGAGGCTGCGCTCCCACAATCCCTAGATCAAGGTCGAAGAGTTGCAGAGAGCCGGCATGGTGGTGGGTGTCAGCACTTGTAAGGTGGGTGCAGGAGGATCGGGAGTTCAAGCCTCAGCTGCATTGTGGGTTCTAGGCCAGCCAGGGCTACCTAAAAAAAATAGGTAAAAGAGAATGTTGGGGCCACCATGCTTCCTGAGCAGTGACTCAGCTCTCAACAATGTCACCTCTGAGCTTCTGAGGAAAAACAATGGAAGGTGCTTGGCATAGTGGTGCATGCCTATAATCCCGGAACTGGAACTTGGGAAGCTGAGACACGGGGATTTTCACAAGTTCAAGGCCAGCTTGCAACATAGAGAGACCCTGTCTTAAAACAAAGGAGCAAACAGCAGCAACAACAAAATGCCAAGCTCTTACTCGAGCGGCAGCGTCCTGGTGTACATGAGAGGACTTCCTGAAGGCATAAAACTTCTGATCCCACCGGTCCCTCACTGGACAGGAGAGAGGGGACCTTTGGTTATTCTGCCTAGCACTTGGTGTGGTAGCAGCCCACTTGCATCCATGAGGTGGTGGTGCCCTCTGGTTGATGAAGTGAGACCTGAGTGAGAAGGTAGGGATGGGGTGGGGTGAGGGCCACAGGCACACGGCCACATCTGGCTTTCAGGAGACAAGGATTTCAGTCGGATGACAAGGTTGACAGTCAAGTCAGGAAAGAAGGAACAGCATAAACCCAAGGACTTGGGGGGTGGGCATGAAGTCAGCTACAGACAAGGTTGGATGTAGATTCTGGTGTTTGCACAGCTTGGCCCCCAAGCCAGCATCAGCATCAACTGGGAACTGGCTGGGGATGCAGGGTCCTACCCTGCCCCACACTTGCTCATCAGAAGCCCTGAAGGTGTGGTTAGTCAGATCCCCTAAGTGATGCTGGAGAACGGGCTGTTCAAGACCCGGACAGTGATGATTCGGTGAGGAGCCCATGTCCTCAGCAAATCACCTGGCCTCTGTGGGGGACTAAAGGCACTGGCACTCAGATAGCTGCCTATGATTCAAGGAAGGCATTCTTAATTTGTAGAAGGAGGATGTGGAAGCCCACATCTTCACTTTCTTCTGCTGTGTAAGGAGCAGAGCCCCTGGATTGAGGCAGTGAATGTTGACGAGCTTTCTAAGAAAGACTAGGAGAAAGAATCGTGCATTTACCTGCACAGCCATTGCAGGGAGCCAGAAACCAGGGGCGCCACTGCAGCTCTACAGGGTCTTTAATTGGGGACTGTTTCCACTTTTCCTCCAGCTGCGGGCTCAGATCTTTGGAGAAATGAGCTGACAGCCACCATTGGTCCGCCAGTGTTCCTGCTCTAGCTGAGGTGTTGGGGCTCTGTACAGGCATTCAGTGCATCTGGGTAGTCTGCCTGCAGTGGATAGAGCTGTAGGGAGCATCTCAAGAGCTGGCTCCCTGTGCCTGCCTAGCTCAGGAGTTCCAGAATGCCTTTGTCACCAGTCTGGCATGAGGGCCTCTCCTGGGAGCTCATTTAGCAGCAATGTTCTTGGCAGGAAGCGAGCTCCTGGAAGCTAAGTATTCTGGATGCCCGCTTCCCCCAGTGGGGTCGTCCCATTGGAGGGATGAGAAAGCAGCTCCGTTTAGGCTGCAAATGGCTCCAATTAGTTCTTGAATCTTGACCTTCATTTATTCTGCATGAGGTGCGGGAGGCTGAGGTGCTTCTCGGGTTGCTGGCCTTCTGCTCCTTCCCCACCCTCCATCCTTCCCTTTCTGTGAGGAATGCAGTGTTGTGTTCACTTCTGGCTCCCCATCACCTTCCTCATCTGTCCCAGCTCACCATCACCATGGCAACTGCATCAAGACTGACCTCAGTATCTGTTGTGATGTCTCCTTCGTGGTCTCCCAGTGTCTTGCCCCCAAGGCCAACTAAGCCATTGGGCACATAGATAGAGTGGTAATTGACTGTAAGGATATTCAATTTATTTCAAAATTAGAAGAGAGGAAACTTTTAGGCAGAAGGAAAATGGTGTGTGTGTGTGTGTGTGTGTGTGTGTGTGTGTGTGTGTGTGCGCACATGCATGCACGCACATCCTCGTGAAAGTGTTGGTGTCATGTGGAGCCCAGTGGTTAGCATCAGGTGTCTTTCTCTGCCATTCTGTTTTGAGACAGGCTCTCTCACTGAACCTGGAGCTCACAGATTGGAGAGACTGGCTGGCCAACAAGCTCCCAGAATCCTCCTGTGTCTGCCTCCCCAGCACTGGGATTACAGGTGCATACCACTATGTCTGGCTTTCTACATGGGTGCTGGGGATCCCAACTGAGATCCTCAGTAAGTACATTATCTGCTGACCTATCTCCCCAGTCCCCAAAGAAAACATTTTAATGCATCACCATGTGTTTATCTAACTTCTGTGTTTTGTTTTGAGATATATCTCATGTAGTTCAGGCTAGCTTCAAACTTTCTATGTGGCCAAGAATGACCTTGGACTCCTGATCATCCTGCCTTACCCCCAAGTGCTGGGATTATGGTTGTGTACCACCACACCCTGCATTTATTTCTTCACAGACGTTATCTTGTGGTCCTTTCTACCTCCAGCAGTGTTTTACTTGATGTGAGGCTCACCTGACACATCTTTGTACTACTGGGTGATGATGAGCAGAACGGCTGAAAGGGACTCCAGCAGTGGGTACTGAGCCGGCTGGGTAAAAAGCCTGTGTCTTTTCCACCCTGCTCTTCCCACTGGGGGAGCTGTGTTCAACTCAGCTGCCCACATGGCTGGGGAGGGGCTGTGGTGACCCCTGAGTGCGGAAGTCTTCAGGCAGCTGGCATCCAGGACACTTCCTGTGGGGTGTTGGCTCCTTGTATCTGGCCAGTCAGGGTTGAGTGTCCACCATCACTTTCCCTGACAGGGACGTTCTCAAGCACTTTAAGAAGGGAGCCCAGCAGGTGGATCACAAGTGCTTGATGGCCGCCAGCCTAGCCAAATGCTGAGCATCCAGTTCAGTGAGAGACTCCACCTCAAGACAGTAACGCGCACACACACACACACACACACACACACACACACACACACACACACGCACACACTGGTTTTTTTTTTTGAGACTGGGTTTCTCTGTGTATTCCTAGCTATCCTGGAACTCGCTCTGTAGACCAGGCTGGCCTCGAACTCAGAGAGTTCTGGGATTAAAGGTGTACCTCGTGTACCACCACGCTCGGCTGAGAGGAAGACTCTCACCATCCTGCTCAGGCCTCCCAAGTGTCGGGACTAAAAGCAGGTACTACCACATCTGTTATGCTGGCACATGACACAGAGAATGTGTGGAGGTCAGAGGACAGCGGTGTGGAGTGGGTTCTCTCCTTCCACCTTTACATGGGTTTTGGGTCTTGAACTCAGATTGTCAGGCTTTCATGCTTGTGTGGCAAGTGTTTTTCTCCGTGTAGTCGTCTCGCTGACCCGGCACCTTGATTTTTGACGGTGTCTCTCATTGAACCTACAGTTCACAGGTTCTGGTAAGCTGGCTGGCCAGGGAACCCCAGGAATCCTCCCGTTGCCCACTGCTCGGCTCTGGGATTTCAGAGGCACACAGCCACACTCAGCTTTTTAAACCGGATTCAGGGGATCGAATTCAGGTCTTCATGCTTTCTCAAGAAGCACGTTACCTGCTGAGCCACCTCCCCAGCCCCGTGGCTCATCTTTCCATCTGGTGGGACAGGTTCTTATCTCTAACCTTCTGATTAATGTCAGAATCAGTCTGTCAAGGCTGTGAAGTGCCCCGCAGGGACTCTGGGATGGCGGTGAATTCATAGATGAAGTCTGATATCTCGTCTCCCCGAGCGTGAAGGGGGAATATTTCTCCATCCTCCCTGGCCTCCTCCGACGTCCTCAGTGACTTTCGTAATTCTCTCCATAAAGGTCTGGGATATCTTTCAATGGATTTATTCACAGGTAACTCAGTTTTTCTTGCTTTGAGGATGGGACACTCTCTTTCACTCATGCTTCCTAATTGATGGCTGTGGGCACCAGGGACGTGAGCAGACTTTGTCCAGAATCTTCTGCTGCTGATCTAGTTGTGTGCCGATGATCTTAGATTTTCTAGGTAAACATTTATAGTAAGTATGCACTAGCGTTATCTCCTCTTCCCACCCCCTTTTCCTTTCCTTCTTTCTCCTCTCCTTCCCCTCCCCTCTCCTTCCCTTCCTCCCTTCCTCTACCTTCCTGTCTCCTTCCCCTCCCCCCTCTTCCTCTACCCTCCCCTCTCCTTCTCCTTCCTACCTCTTTCTCTACCCTCCCCTCTCGTTCTCTACCATCCCTCCTCCTTCCTGTCAGGACCCCACTATGTAGCCGGTGCTAACCCAGAACTCCTGCTCTTTCTGCTCCAGCCTCCCGATTGCAGGGTCACCAGCACGCCTGACTGATCTTCCCCTTTCTCTCTGCCATCTCAGGTCTCTGGTACAACACTGTGGAAAAAGCTGTTTCCATGTGGTTTGTTACTATTCCTTGCAGTTGTTGACAGCTGCAGCCAGGGCCTAGTGCGTGCTAACACACAGGCTTTACCACAGAACTGTGCCCCTCCATTAACTTTTTATTTTGAGGCAGGGTCTCTATAAATTGCCTTGGCTAGCCTTGAACTCACTCTGTAGTCCAGGCTGGCCTTGAACTTGGCAATCCTCCCAAGTAGCTGGGATGATAGACCTACATCACCAGCCTCGGTCATGCCTACCTTATTTTGATTTAGTTACATTTTAAACTCCTGTTATCCATTACATTGTGATGTTTAGTTTGTTGATAGCCACGTGTTCTTAGAAGCACGTCTAGTTCACCGTGCATATTCTACAACAGCCATAATAAGACGCAAATTACACACCTTTAAAATTTTTTTTTTTGTCCATTAGGTGTTTTTTCTTTAATTCCAGAATCAGGTAACACTTTGTGCCATGAAATACAGTATGTTCCCTGTTTTCATAGCAGCACTGTGGATCGAACCTGGGGCCTTGCAGATACCAGGCAAGCCCCCACCTCTGAGCTACAGCCCTAGCCTTGTTTTCTTTTTAAAAAGTCTCACTGTGCCCTGAGGCTGGCCTCAGACCACCAAAAAGGCAGAATCAGGAGAATTTCAAGTTGAAAATGTTTTAATTTATAAAAAGTGCCCGTATCTGACTGGGAGGCTCATTTCTCAGCAGCAGTCTTTAGTGCTAGAGGAAATGTTTGAGAAAATGCAGAAAGAAGGAATCTTCGCTTAGCATTATTATCTTAGCGGGGCCGTCTGCAGTGGCCGCTGCAAACACAGCTATAACAAGACCATCTTTTTAAAAATGTGTAGTTTTTATTTTTTGAGGCTAAAGTTATATAATTTCCCCTTTCCCCTTCCTCCCTCCAAACCCTCCCAGGTCACCCACATGCTCTCATTCAAACTCATGGGCTCTTTTTCTTTAGTAGCTATTGTTAGTGATGATGGCGGTGGTGGTAGTGGTGTGTGTGTGTGTGTGTGTGTGTGTGTGTGTGAACTCCTAAATATACAAATACAACCTGCTTAGTCAGTATATATTTCTTGTGTGCATATGATTTCAGGGCTGATCACTTGGTACTGGATAGCTCAGGGGCCTCCCTCTGTGCTGGAATTACTGGAAGGCCACACCCACCTGGCATTCACATGGGTTCTGCTGATCCAGACTCCCCCAGTTGTTATGCTTTCAAGTGGTTTCTCGCTGCTGAGCCATCTCCCCAGGCCTCCCCAGTGGCTTTGAAGATTCTCTGTTGGTCTTTCTCCCTTCACAGTTCTGCTGTGTGCTCAGACCTCAGAGTGATCAATCTCCTTTGAGACTGTCCCCACTGCAGTCCCTAGAAAGTCGTTTTGGGTGGCTGGATAGAGAGATGGCTTAGAGGTTAAGAGCATGGACTGCTGTAGTGCTGTTCAGGTCCCAGCACTCATTCTGGAGTCTCACAACTGTTTGTAACTCCAGCTCCAGGGATATCTCTCTCTCTCTCTCTCTCTCTCTCTCTCTCTCTCTCTCTCACACACACACACACACACACACATCTTTTAGAATTATATCTGGAATATTCTCTGCCATCACTTCTTCAAATGTCTGTGCTTTTCTTCTTTTCTTTTCTTCTTTTCTCTTTCTGGGACTCTGGCTGTTGGTGTGTTGGTGGGCTGGATGGTCACCTGCAGGTCCCTGGAGCTGCCCCTTCATCTGCACGCTGTTTTTTCTTTTCTGTCCACGGAGGAATCTCATTTCTGTCTTCAACCTTGCTCATTCTTCTATACATTTTGCTCTTTTTCTTCTCTCTCTCCCTCTCTCTCTCTGTATTTTCTGCTCCAAGAAACATTGTTAGCCCAGCTTCCTTTAACTCTTCAGAGCGTGTTCTTTGTGCTCATTGATAGTCTTCTTTAACAAGCTCAGTGTGGGATCTCGGGTCCTTCCAGGACAGTTCCCACCTACAGAGGATTTTATGTGTGGGGACTGTGGCTTTATTTCTTTTCATAACTTAAAATTATTTGTTAAAAATGAGCACCTTGCCAGGCAGGTGGTGCATGCTCTGATCCTAGCACTCAGAAGACAGAGGCAGGTCAATTTCTGTCAGTTCGAGGCCAGCTTGGCCAACAAAGTGAGTTCCAGGCCAGCCAGCGCTATATAGTGAGACCCTGTCTCAAGAAAACCAAACCAAACAACAACAAAACCAAAGAACAAAACCAAGCCCCAAACAAAAACCTGAGCAGCTTTAGCAATACAGTGTGACAACGGGATATCTGCTCCCCTCAGTGTTCGGTAATGTGGTTTTTATTTTTTTTCTCCTGTTGGTTTGTTTTGTGACTTTTCTGGACTAATTATCTCAAGTGTTTCCTGTTATTTGTGGGCCCCAAAGTCTCAGTTTATGCAGCCCAGTGGTCAGCTGATGACTGGACCGGGCTTCCTCAATGCTATGAGCCACAAGGCTCTGTGTATGCCTCTACTTCCTGTTGTGCAGAATCTCAAGGTCATCCAGAGGTGAGAGGTTAAATCCCTCACAGATCTCTTATATGCTGAAGCTAGTTTCTAGGATGATGTTGGAGGTTTCCTAAGCTCCCTGTGGGCTGTTCAATTGTTCTACATTTTTTTTATTTTAAATTATTTTTTTTAGTGTTTATGTGTGTACATTACAGAGCACGGAGGTCAAAGAATGGCTTTTGAGAGCCAATCTCTCCTTCTGCCGAGTGGTTCCCAGGATTGAACTCAAGTGGCCAGTCTTGGCAGCAAGCCCCTTTATTCTCTGAGCCATCTTGCCAGCCCTGGCCTATGGTGCCAAACCGTTGTTACTGTTATGTATCATCATCATCACCATTATCACCATGACCATCATCATCGTCATCATCACCATCACCATCGTAACTAATTATTATATTATCATTTTACTATTATTAGTTTATCCATCATCACCATGACCATCATCATCATTATTATCATCATCATCACCACCACCACCATCATCACCACTAATTATTATATTATCATTTTATTATTATTAGTTTATTGCAAATGCTCTTTGGGGCTTTTTCCATGCAGCAAACACTGAATCAGATTAAGCGACAGCAAGTCTTGCAAAAGCACTTTTCAGAGAGCTCCAGACAGATAAGCACACAGTGGTTCTCTGGGGACAGAGCTGTCTCTGAGCTCCAAACCCAGCCATGTCCCTAGTGGCTGCCAGCTGCTGTTCTCATAGCTTCTCTGTAGGAGTCTCCTGGCTTTCAAAGCTACCAGCCCAGGAAAGAAAGAACAAAAATAGAGACAATAGAAATGCCCCAGAGCACCCTAACTATACGGAAATTCAGCTGCGCTCTTGAATCCAGCTTTTGGCTACTTACAGTGCTCAGAAAGTTGGTTTTAAACGCTGTCTGACTGTGCTCCCATTGGTTCACAGAAGGGCAGATTCCTGGAAGCCAGGACCGCTGTTTTCTGTTTAAGAAGTCATGAACCAGTTTACGATTTTTTCCCCCAATGTTCTCCACATCTGCTGGGACAAGCCAATAACTGCTCTGGTACTGAGGAACCTAGGTGAGTTTCCAGGGCTTCTCTGTATCTCCTTTCATTTGTTTGTTTGCTGGCTTTGTGAGACAGGGTCTCACTGTGTAGCCCTGGCTGTCCTGGAGCTCACTCTGTAGACCAGGCTGGCCTTGAACTCACAGAGATCCACCTTCCTCTGCTTCCCGAGTGCTGGGATTAAAGTGTGCACCACTACACATGGCTGACCTCTCTGTTTTCAAGTGGGGAGCTGCAGAGAATAGTTCCCTGGATGCTGAGCCTGGGGAAGAAACTTGAACGGTTTGATGGAGTCTGCCTATGGAAACCAGGCACAAAATTCGCCTGGTCAGGATATTGTCCCTCTTAAATATACTGCTATGCTTAGTTTTAAGATATTCTTTATACAATTTAACTTTTATTTTCCAGAAGTATTGGGTTTTTATAAATTGGGCATTGTGAGTGTGTATGGGTATGTGTGTGTGTGTGTGTGTGTATACACAGGTGTGTGCATATGTGCATGGGGAGGTACTGTTAATCTTGTTTTTTTGAGAGAGGGTCTCTTCATTAGGATGGTTGGGCACTGAGTACCAGGGACCTGTCTGTCTCTGACTCCTCAGTACCCAGGATTACCAGCACACATCATTATGAAATGGAACTTGGGTCCTCATGCTTGAACAGAAGGCTCATTACCAACTGAGCAATTTCTCCAGCACCCTCCACCCCTGCGATTTGTTGATATTTTACTTAGAATGCTTTGTATCCACGTGAAAGTGTGAGATTGATTTAAAATTTGTATCTTTCACTGTCCTTATTTAGTTGGGTGTCTGAGTTAATGCAGCCTCAAACAAAACAAAACAAACAAATAAGCAAATAAAAAACCAACCAACCAAAACCAAAAACACCATCACCAAACAGCCTGGATATGGTTCTGTCAGTAAAGTATTTCCATGCAAGCATGAGGACCTGAGTTCAGAGCTTCAGCACACACATGAAAACTGGGTCTGGCATGCACACCTGTAATCCCAGCACTGGGGGACAGAGCCAGGGGCTTGCGGGCCAGCCAGCCCTAGTCACTGTCAACTCCAGGTACCTTGTCTTTAAAACGAAGGTGAGCAATTAAGGTGTCCAAGAGGGGGGACTCTGGACTTCCCCTAAGGCTGGGAACACAAGAGGCTGCTGTGCAATGTCAAGCAGTGACACAGAACCCCAAGCCATTGTGTCACCCCAGCAAGGAGGCAAGCCTGTGCGGAATGACTGCCATCCTGCCCTCCATGCCCTGAGTGTGTCCTGGGAACACCACAGCCACCTGACGTGGCAGGAGGATGTGGTCTTGGATGAGGTTCATGCCCTCCTCTGTGTTCTGGGCTGTTCAGACCCTGAAACCCTGTCTCAAGCCTCAGAAGCAAAGGGGGATCTCAAGCTGAGATCGTATTGCCTGCCTGCGCAGCAGAGAGAGGCAAGGGGAAGTTTAAGCCCGATTGGGAGATGAAAGAAGCAGGGCCGGGGGGGAATGGCTCAGTGGGTAGAGAGTGTGGTGCAAGTGTGGGGACCAAAGTTTGAGTCCCCAACACCCAAGTAAAAGCTGAGGAGGTTGGTGGCCTGGCTGGAATCCCAGTACTCAGGAGGAGGAGTCAGGATCCCTGGAGCAAGCTGGCTGTCTAGACCACCTGAACCGGTTAGCTTCAGGTTCCGAGAGAGAGTCCCTGTCTCAGCAAATAAAGTGGAGCCTGATAGATGTAGACACCTGATGTCAACTTCTGGGCTCCGCATGCACACATGTGCACCCACGCACATGTGAACACACATATGTGGATGCACATGCACCACACATACGTACATAAAGAGAAAAACGTAACACGACATGCCTTCCTGGTGTGGAATGAACTTTTCACCTGCCATGGGGGCCAAACTACACTCTGTATTAGTCAGAAGGGGAAGAAAGGCTCTGGCTTTGGGTCTGCTGTGGGGCAAAGCTTCATGGAGGGAGCATGAGGCTGAGGAATTGCGTATCACTCAGCTGGGAGGCCAGAAAGAAAAGGAAAAGGCCAAAGTCCCATCATCCTCTTCTAGAGAGGGCATGCCCCCAGTGACCCAACCCCTCACACACATCAGGCATTTCCTCAGTCGTCTCCACCTTCTCTCTTTTATAAGGTTTTTTTGCCTGGTCTGTATCTCTGTGTGCTGCATTGTGCAGTGCCTTTGGAGGCCAGAAGAGGGCGTTGGATGCCCAGGAACAGGCGTTACAGATGGTTGTGAGCCGCCCTGTGGGTTCTGGGAACTGAACCCGCTTTTTACATCTCGCTGTGGGCCGGGAACTCTTGTGCAGTGGTGAAGCCCTTCACCCACAAGCTCTCTCCTATATCCCCGTATCACTGCCTCGTTCTGCTTTCTTTGCTTCTTTTCTATTAATTTGTGCCCTTTTCTGTCCAGGAACTCCAGGAGGAAGAGCGCCCAAGCTTCCTTCATTTCTCTGTCTACGGCTTGAACAGCCCCCATTCCCACCCCGCGCGCTCCGAACAAGCGCTCTCTCCAAGTCCCGGGCGGAGCTGAACAGACAAACGTCCTCTCAGGGAGCTCAAAGCCCGTCTCTGAGTGAGGCTGTCAAGAAAAGAACCGTTCAGATGTGGCAAGATTAGCTGTGAGGAGGGCGCCGTGCACTCGCTTGTTCGACATTAATTCCAACCGCCTTCACGCGTGCCTTTTCACACCAAGAACCAAGGAAAAGAAAACCAATTTCCCTATAACTCAGTCGCAAGGAAGACTTTTACATGCGATTCAGCCTTCACCAACCAGAGTCACGCGGGCAGGACCGACTTTGGAAAGAGTTTAAATGGGAAGAGAGATGGAGCGCGCACTTCTCTTTTACTGGCATGGCGCGCTTAAGGAGCTTCCTGATTTGTTGGTTTCCTTGGCAACGGTGGAGAAGACCCAGAAGGATTCTGGGGACTGGAGGTTTTCCCTAGGGCTCAGCTCACAGCCTGCTTCTCCTGTCTCGATGGTTTGGCGGCTGCTAATGCTCCTTGCTAGGCAAAGCTCCTTCTGTCTAAACTACGGAGACATCTTCCATTATCTCCTGTGCAGTCTCAGGAGGACCCTCTAAGTAGGTTCTTAGAGACGTGGATGCCTATGTTTGGTTACCAGATCTGATTCAGAGCCAGCCATTGAGGACTGTGGCTCAGTGGTGGAGTGCTTGCCTAGTTTGCACAAGGCCCTAGATTCCAACCCCAGCGCTTTGGAAACAGGAAAAATCCACACAGTGGCTTCAACAGCAGGGAGGGTCCCATGGCAGAGCGGATCGGACCTAGAATCGCTTGGCCACTACCTCGGCCTTGGTGACCATAAGAGCAAGGATGAAGAATATGGGTCTGGGGACATGGCTCAGGAAACAAAGCAATGACCATGCAAGTCTGACAACCTGCGATCAGAGCCCCCAGAACCCATGTGCAAGCTGGATGCAGTAGTGCAAACGTCTGTAATCCCTAGTAGGAGGCAGGAGGCAGACACAGGAGACTCCTTAGAAGCATGCAGGCCAGGTGGTCTGGTTCACACACTGGCAAAGAGACTGTCTCCAACGAGGTAGAAAGGTGAGGAGGGGTGACACCCAAAGGTTGTCCTCTGACCTCCATGTGCTGGCTGTTTTTGCTGATGACACAGTAGTCTGCTGGGTGGGGGGGCAGAGGGGTGGTTCCTGAACCCTTGTCTGCTAAACTCCTTTGCACCATAATGGCCTATGGAGTGGTATACTTCTTTACAGTCACCTGGGCCAGAGCTCCGAATGGCAGGACATCCAGAGACAGGTGGCTCCTGGCCATGTCCACCCTCACACCTACACACACACAGACAGGCACATATACTCACAAGGTGGAGGGAGGAAGGGCCATAAGGGCACAGCTCTGTGTGAATGATGACTCAGAGACCCAGGAGGGCGGGGACAGCTGTAGCTGCCTTAGACTAGGCCCCATCTGCTCTCCACAGGCAGCACACTGAAAACTGGTTACACTGTTTGACCCTGAAGGTTGCCTCAGGACAGTGCTGCTGCCCTCTCGGGGGCCCCCACAGAGCTTTTAAGCAAAAGGAAGGACATCTATTGGCAGGTTGGGACCTGGAGTCTGGAGTCTCGGGATTTTTTGGTGGCTTTTATTGGCTGACGTGATCCCCAGGTCTAATGCCCTGAGCCTCTCACATCAGTGAATCCCGCAGAATTTGGAAGCCTTGACATGTCACCTGGTGAGATACTGTAGTTCTGATCCTGTCCCCTAAGAGTCACGTGTTCAAAGCTTAATCCCCAGATAGTGGTGTGACAAAGAATTAATGGAAACCTCAAGAGATGGGGTTCTCTGCAGAGCTGCCCAGCGTGCAAAGTGCCTGGTGCACAAGGCTGAGGCTTGAGTTTGGATTGGCAGCACCCACATGGAAATCTGGGCATGGTCACATACACCTGCAATCCAAGCTCCAGGGCATGGATCCCTGGGCCTCACAGGCCAGGCAGTCTAGCCAAATCAGTGAGCTCCAGGTTCAGTGAGAGACTCTTCCTGAAGAAATAAGGCTGAGGGTGTGCTAAGAATAGAGATGACATGTGAGACATGGTGCATAGCTTCCTGTCAGCAGGTTACAATTATCGTTAAGCGTACGACTCCAGCTAGGTCATTCCTCACCAAACAAATGTAGACTACCTCCAGCTTAGGCATGGCAGACAGCTTTCCTCATGATGCTAATCTTCACCGTCAACCTGACTGGATTTCGATTCGCCTGAGGAGATTGGCGAGGCACACCTCCAGGTGCATCTGTGAGGGTGCTTCCAGAGGAGATAAATGGTGTGTGTGTGTGTGGGGGGGCTGCCTTGGACTCAGACAGAATGAATAAGGGAAAGGAGGCAGTCAACAGGGTGCTGGTGAGTGTTTGTGCTCCCTACCCCCAAGTCACTATAGACTGAATCGCTCCTTAAGTTTTTTTCTGTCGGGTACTTGAGTACAGTAATCAGAAAGGTCTCTGAGACTGAGTTATCATATCGCCAAAGATGGCCACTGTCAGCTCTTCCCTACTCCACATGTACACCTCTTCTTTTGCCAAGAGATGGCGTGTAAAATGGGTGTCATAATCCCAGCCCTTGGGAGGCTGAGACCAGATTTCTCTGAGTTAAGAGTTATCCCGGGCTACATAGCTTGACCCTTGTCTTGATCTCCTTCCTCAAAAGGAGGCAGAGTTGCTTCTTCCTGCCTTTATGAATGTTTATCCACACTAGGATCTCTCCAGTCGAATAGAACGCAGTAGCCAATGTGTTCCGGGGCCTCCAAGGCCAGGTCTGAATGGAGTTGGCCACTTCTTTTTCCTCCATTTTGTAACCCTCACCTTTGAGATTGTCTTTTGGGATCTGGTTCTCCAGCTGTAAAAAGCCCAAGCAGGTGGAGAGTCTATACAGAGAGAGTCCAGAGCTGGACACCTGAGACCTCAGTCCATCATCAACCAGGAGGGAGCCATCTTGGAGACTTGCCCATACTACTCATAGTTGGTGGCACCTTAGGCTCTTCCAGTTCTGAACTTGGATGTTTCCATGAGTTCCAGCAACTCCCTTCTAGATCCACAGCATGGGGCAAATACTAGGGTGTACAGAAACCCTAGGAAGATGGAGAGGTTCAAGCTCAGTCACCATCCGTCCTTTCTTCTCTTGTGAGCCTCTCCCTGGGACACTCTGTGCTCTGCAAAGGATCCCTAGGGGGGAAATGAACACCACCATCATCACCCTCACCAGCACCAGCAGCACTGCCAGGTTGCAGGTGACACTGGTTTCTTGGATGTTACCTGTTGTGAAATATTAGTTTAAGATGTGTTGCATTCGTTTATGCTGTGAAATATTTGTTTAATGATGCAAAGATGTGTTGCATTCTTTTATGTTGCATTTGTTTAACTCTGTAAAGCTGTGTTACTTTGTCTGCTTAAAACACCTGATTGGTCTAATAAAGAGCTGAGTTGCCAATAGGGAGGCAGGAGAAAGGATAGGCCGGGGGGGGGGGGTGGCAGCCAGAGAGAATAAACATAATAGAAGAGAAGAGGAGAGTGAGAAGAGGAGGAGAGGATGCCAGGGGCCAACCACCCAGCCACACAGCCAGCTATGGAGTAAGAAGGAAAGAAAGGAATAGAGAATAGAGAAAGGCAAAAGCCCAGAAGCAAAAGGTAGATGGGATAATTTAAGCTAAGTTAAGAAAAGCTGGCTAGAAACAAGCCAAGCTAAAGCTGAGCATTCGTAAGAAAGAGTAAGTCTCCATGTATTTATTTGGGAGTTGGGTGGCAGGCCCCAAAGACCAAAGAGTAAAAAGAAAAACCAACTGCAGTCACCCTGTCACCATCCTCATGTCTCATCTCTCAGCTACCAAACTACACCCTTTGGCATCCACTCTCACAACGGTCTTTGGGGGACTTGTAATTATTAACCCTCTTCCACAGATGAAGAGATCAAGGTAAGTCCGAGTTAAGACAACCTACTCACTGGAGACCATTCGGAAGTGAACTTGGGCACTTGCTTCATGTCCTAAAATCAGAATGAGGCAGGGAAGGTAAGTGTTGCCCCCCCCCCCGGAAGTATCATGTTTGAATCCGTATAGCGTTCCCTGCTTTCCAATCTCATAAAAGAGGGCAGAGGGCTGGGGATGTGGCTCAGTTAATTGAGTGCTTGCCAAGAGATGGAGCGTAAAATGGGTGTCATAAGAGCATCTTTCATGAGACCCTGGTTCAACCCCCAGAATGTAATAAACTGGGGGTGGTTGTTGCACACCTATAACCCCAGCCCTCAGGAGGTGGAAGCAAGAGGGTCAGTTAATGTTATCTTCAACAACACAGTGAGCTTGAGGCCAGCCTGGGGTACGTGAGACCCTATCTGGAAAAGGAAAAAAAAAGAGGGTAGAATATGATTACCAAATCTAGACAGGATAAAAGGAAGAGTGGAGGGGAGATATCAAATTGATTGTAGGAAATCAGCCTAGGGATCCCCAGCAGCAGATTCTACAGCTACACTTCAGAAACGATGGTAAATAGCCCAGGGTAGGAGACTCGAATTCCTCTGATTTGGTGATTTTTACACTCCCACATGTCAACTGATCCCACCATACCTGTGAGGAGTAAATATACATACTGACTGTCAGCTCGAAAGCGTTTAGAAGTTTAGAGCTACCTCAGAGAGCATGGAGAGGTCTGATCAGTGAGGAACTTTCTAGATGGGTTCACTGAGGTTGGATGTCTTCATTCATGAACTGTGGTCCCAGACAGAATGAAAAGGGGAAAGCAAGCTGAGCCCGAGCCTCCATCCATCTCTCTGCTTCCTAACTGAAGATGCCTCGTGACCAGCTACCTCACTCTCCTGCCGCCAGGCCTTCCCCACCATGATGGACTTCGCCCTCAAACCCTTCTTTCCTAAAGTTATTTTCCTCAGCAATGGGGAAAGTGGCAAGCACAGTACCCTGTGCCCGTGAACCAACAGTATGTGCCAATTAAAAATACAAAGAAATTAAAAAGAAGTCAACTTGGCTCGTTGGAAAATTAAAGCCCAGATAAAAAGGACGTTTGCTGTTGCACACACGTCTCTTCTCTCCCCATCAGCCTCCAAAGACTAATGACTGCTGAGGGCTTTGGGGTGTTTGGGATGTCAACAGTATTATTAAGCTGCACTCCAAACTCCAGCGACGAGAATGGCACTCTTTTTTGGGGTGAGGGAAAAAAACACCCCCTGGCATCAGAAGAATGGCAGTGATAGCTGCATCTGAAGCCATCTCCACCTCCTCAGTCACGGGCTGGGGCTGAGGGGAAGCCAAGCGTCCCATTTTGTTTGCTCTGTGCAGCCTGTCTTTCGGAAACCAGGCAGGCGCTAATTAGATAGCCACTCTCAAAGATGCTATCGCTAACTGGAAGCCATCCAAATTGCTCTCTTTGTTCCAAGCCTTTGGAAGATGTCCCCCTCCCCAGCTCTCCTCCCAGCCCATCCTCTCATGCCAAACCTCAAGGACCACAAATACAGCTAATTATGTCAGCACGGCCTGGTGCCGGTGTTCCGGATAGCATCTTTCATTAGTGTTGACCTTCCGGCTGCCTGGACCTGTGGGAGCTGGGGGGAGGGGCAGTATCGGTTACTCTTTGTGGCATGGCAAAGCAATGGAGCCCGAGGCAGAGGGCACTGGTGACATCTCTAACTCACCCAAAGCTGAGTGTCCTCTTTCTTCCAGGCCTCCTGTACCCCCACAAGATGGCAGTAGACCACAGGGTGACATTGGCATCATGTCTCTGACGGGCGCAGACAAATTATGCCTCAAGGTTCCTTCGTAGATGGTCTCTGGAGTGAATTTTGTGTAGGTGCTTGTGTGTTGCTTCATAGATACATGTGTGCTCATGCATCTAAAGGCCAGAGATCATACTCTCAGCCCTTTGCCAGTTGGCTCCTGGCAGGTGTCCCACCACTGAGCCATGTCCCCAGTTCCTCACTGGTTGATTCTAGGTCAGCACTCTACCATTGAGTCAAATCCCAAAACCCTCACTAGTAGATTCTAGGCAGGCACCCTACAGCTAAACTCTGTCCCCACCCCTCACTGGTGAATTCTAGGCAGGTGCTCCTCCTCTGAGCTACATCCCAACCCCTCACTATAGGATTCAAGGCAGGCACTCTACCATGGAGCCACACCCCCAAACCCTCACTTGTAGATGCTGGGCAGGTGCTCTAACATGGAGCCACACCTACAACCCCTCACTTATAGATGCTGGGCAGGTGCTCTACCATGGAGCCACACCCCCAAACCCTCACTTGTAGATGCTGGGCAGGTGCTCTACCATGGAGCCACACCCCCGACCCCTCACTTGTAGATGCTGGGCAGGTGCTCTACTGTTGAGTCACACCTTGATCATGCCTAATAGGGCACAGCTAACAGGACAGTGAATAGTATGTAGCCACCTACCACTTCCTGTCTTCAACCTTCAAAGTGGTTTCTCTTAGTGTCACCAAGGCCACATGGTTGCTCGTCCTCCTTTTCTTGACAGGAGTTTGGAAACTCAGTCCCTGCCAGCCTCTACCTTCCTGTTGCTCATCAGCTTTTTGGAGTGTATGGAGTGTTTCCTGGGCTGTCCACCCATCAAACCACTCATCTCATCAGAAACAGAAAATAAGACTTCATTTACATGAATAATGGTGCCGACACCATTGAGAAAGGGGTTGGGATTATGACCGAGACTCCCGGGAACTGACAAGATGTGGAAACTATGGTAACCTTCACTCTGGAGGGCAGACTGACTCTGACAGACAAGAGGGGAAGATTTTCGTTTCTTCTGTTGCCCAGAATATTTGGCCAGCATCCCAGCTGCCTCTGCTGTATAGAAGTCGCTTTGAATATGGCTCCCTCTCTTTGTTTGTGAGAGTCACTTATGAAAGAAGGGAACAGTCAACACTCTGCTGGCCCAGATCCGAGTTTCTCCCTTGATTGGATCAGCGATGTGTTCTTTGTCAGGGTCCCTGTGTAGTGAATCCTGTGCTAGGTGTCAAGGGCAACATGAACTTGCTGGTCTGGATAAACCACGTGGTGGCCGCTGAAGGCAGATGGTGGCTCAGTCCTGCACATGAGCAGAAGCATTTGTGACCTTGTGGCCAGTGAGGCCCAGCCATTCCTGTCTCTTCCAACAGCTACTCTGTGTTGTGTTCCCGTGGACCTGGCAGGTCCTGTGCTGGCTTCTTCATATGCGTTATCTCCTTCTTGTCACAGTAGCTTGGCAGAGTGAGGCTATGGCCATCTCTACTTATGCTCAAGGCTCAGAGACAAACTGCCAGGGCTCAGGGACAAAGATGACTCACTTGAAGTCACAAAGCAGGTGTGTCAAGACATTGTGTGAGCCTTTTCCTGGGAAGATGTGACACAAACATCTGTTCACCAGGTGGGGAACCCACTACAGATCTCAAGTAATAAGTTCACCCAAGTCCAACTTGGTGAATAATGAGTTGTTGGGCTTACTGACAAGTGTGTAAATGGGGGGTTACTCACAGGAGTAGGGAGGGCTGGAAGACACCTGCGTAACCCTGGCATAGGTGCAACCCTGGTGCTGTCTGACTTGCAAGAGTTGGAGAGTCTCTGCTGCTTCTGTAACCTTGGTGAAAGGTCTTGTGGGTCTTTGAGAGACAAGTTGACTTTCCGAGTCTCCTCTCTCCAGGAGACAGTGTTTGAATTCAGAGCAATTTGCTCACAGGGTATTTGAGTTCCCAGTCTCTCTCTCTCTCTCTCTCTCTCTCTCTCTCTCTCTCTCTCTCTCTCTCTCTCTCTCTCTCTCTCCTCTCTCT
>CABHPH010128521.1:0-10000 GCA_902168325.1 Peromyscus nudipes
GAACACTGTGAGCGCACACTGCCAGTGATAGAAACACAGTTTAGCTCAGATCAGAGCCATCTCTGCCCCTGTCCAACTGACTTGTGAAATCAACCAATCACAGAGCAGGACAGCAGAATCCTGGACCTAGGGCCCAGGACCAGGGAAAGAAACACAGCCCGTGTTTGGGACCTGAGCCAGAGAAATAAACACTTTATCCCCAAACCCAGAACCCGGGAAATATGCCCTGACTCTAAAACTAGTACCAAAATAACACTCTTGGCCCCTAGAATCAGAGTCAGTGAAAGAAATGTGCCCTGGCCTTAGAGGTAGTGTCAAAAAGCCAAGAAAGGCCAGTGAAAGAAACACAGTTTGGCCCTGAAATCAGGGCCATCTCTGCCCCTTGCTCACAAAACTGGCCAATCCTTGGGCAGAAAATAAACTAACCAATCACAGTTGACTCCACCCCCTAGACATCCTATATAAACCGCCCTGCCCAGTCAGTTGTGAGCTGTTCTCTCCACCCTGGCAGAGGCAGTTACTCTCCTGGACTCCTCCTTCCCAAATAAACCTCTTTCTCAAAAGAGTTTTGGGTGAAGACCTTCATTCACCGGTGCACAGAAGAACCTTGCTGGGACGTCCCATAGTGGACTGAGCAAGAGAGAGCTGGTAACACTGAGCCGGAGATTGTGGCTCTCCAGGAGAGGAGCAGGATTGCTGTGTCCTGCGGGGAGACCATCCCCCATCATACCATAATACCAGGTATATCCTGACTTTCCCAAAGAGTCAGGATACCCTTCCTTGCTGATGCAGTTCCAGGCCTGACTCTCCCGAGAAGTCAGAAAAATTTCCTTTCCAGGGTTGGGCTGTTTCTTTGCAGTCCCAGACATCAGAGCTGTGCTAAACAGCTCCAGGTGTCCGGGACACCTTCAGGGCAGAGCTCTTGTCCTAAGTAGCTCGAGGTGTCCGGGATACCTCGCCCTCTAGGGTTGAACTGTCTCCTTGCAGTTTCAGCCATCAATTTACTAACATTTTGGTGCTGAAACCTGGGACACCAAACCCCAGAGTTTTTGCAGTTTACTTACACCCATCCCCACTGCCCTCTTCATGGTTTAGCTCCTTATGACTGGTCACCACTGTCCTTGCAATAGCTGCCTTCCTGCTTTCAGGTCACATTCAACTCTCTTTCTGAAGTTTCTTTCTTTTTTTTTCTTTTTTCTTTCTTTTTTTTTTTGTGTGTGTATGGGGGGCGCCTGTGTGCATGCATGGGCATCTCACATGAGTGTTGAGATCAGAGGACAACGTCAAGTATTCCTCAGCTGCTGTCTACATTTCCTTTGGATGGCTCTTACTGGCCTGGAGCTCACCACGTAGGCTAGGCTAGTTACCTAGTGATCCCCATTGATCTGCCTCACCAGACCGGGGATTACCAGCACATGCCAGCATGCTCAGCCTTGAAAATACAGGCTCTGGAAGACCAAACTCCAGCTCTCACACGTGCAAGGCATACACTTCACTGGCTGAGCTATCACACCAATCCTGCTTCTCCGAGTTGAAATGTGCTTTGGTCCATTATCTTGGTTGAATATCACAGTTCCTCTGACGAGGAGCAGAAGCGGAGACAGACTAGGTTCAACCAACTAGGGATCTGGTTGGTGACAAACTTCACCCAAGCCCCAAACGCACCACCCAGAGACTTCTTCCTGTCCTTCCCTGCCCTCCTCAGCTCCCCGCTAGCCTCCGTTCCCGTGATTTCTGACTCACCTGCTCATGAGACCACGTCCTTTCGGAGCCGTCTTTGACACAGATGTCCAGCCTCAGCTCGGTCCCCGTGGCTCCATGCTTGCTGTCCACGCACAAGTTGGCCGCCACGTTCCGAATCTGTGGCAGGAAGAACACATCAAGCATGGAGCTGTGTTGCCGACTCCTGCCAATCCCCGGGTTGATAAAGGTCTCCCTCAGTCTGTCTTTTTGATGACCTGACTAGAAAGACACCTTGAATTTACATGCAGCGTGTCGAGGACTCGAAACATGAGGACACAAAATATAACGTAGTCTATGTGAAAGAACATGACATAATTAAAGATAAAATTGCAACTGGCTGCAGTGAAGTGACTCTTTGATGATGTGACCGAGGGAGTGGTGTAGAGCCCTGACCTCTATAATGAGAGTATTTTCTTGTTCAGGTCGTGCTTGACATGGAATTTTAAGCACCTCTACCATTATCCTCCCAGCGGAGAGAGAATCCCAGGCGGGTGTTACAGGTGAAGTGTATGGTTAAGGAAAGGGGTCCTCCAGCATGGCACAGTTCTGGGCAGGTTACGGTGACCTCAGGTTCCAGTTCAGCTGCAAGCGGCTGTTGTCATAGGCTAGCGTTTCTCCTGGGTGGTAAATTAAATCCTAGAGGATTAGCTATACTGGCTGAAGATCATGTCCACATTTCATAGTACAGTTCTTTCCAACTATTCTGTTAATGCTAAATAGGTAGGGGTAAGGAAAGGGGAAATAGTGAAAAAGTATCAAGAGCAGAAACAGCAAGAGAAGTGAAGTCTGGACGGGGGCAGATGTTCTGTAGTTTCCTTCTGCCTGGAGCGTCCGCCCACCAATCCTCTCTGCCATCATCAACATAGCCTGTAGTAGGGCTGGATATCAGATACAGTTTGTGATTTTGTGTGTGTGTATGTTGTGTGGTGTGTGTGTGTGTGTGTGTGTGTGTGTGTGTGTGTGTGTGTGAGTGTCTTGCTTTCTATCTCAGACCATCCTGGAACTTCTGATCCTCTTGCTTCAGCCATCTCTACTGTGTCTGGTGTGCTATTCCTGTCCGGAGCCTGGCTCCCTCTGAAAAGCTTCAGTTCTATCTCCTCCTCTGGGTCCAGTATGTGACCTTTCTGAAGCCGTCTGCCACCTGCACAACAGCCTAGTAGCACTCTGAGAAGCCTGTCTTTTCACCTCTGCGCCCTACAATCCCCGGCACAGTCTTGTTAGAGAAGGGTTTTCAATGTATGCTGACATCACTTTCATGGCGGGGCTCTTCCCTCTGTGAGGCAACCTAGGAGCTCCAAACCACATTTACGAGGGGGAAAACAGCTGTTTGTGCATTTGTAACCACTTCGCCACAGAAGGAGAGGCTATCCCACAGGGTTAGCGTTGGAGCTTGCCCATCCGCGGGACGCTGCTCTTAGAAAAGGAGAATAGCATCCCAAGCTAGGGACAGCAGTGGTGATTTTGCCAACTCAGCTGGTGGATACGACCAACCCTCCCAGAGAGCTTCGCTCTGTTTCCCAAAGTTAGGAGCTCAAAAGGTCTCTGGCAGGGATGGAGGACCCCATTTTCTAAGCTCTCAAATTTTCTAAATTCTCACTCAAATGGCAGCTGTGTAGACAACGGAATAAACTGCTCTGTGAGCCAAATTTCAGGTTTCAAAGGCGTAATTGTCTACATCTGTGTAAATTTCAGCACAAAGTTGTGCCAGAGAGGAAATGCTGAGAGTTCAGGACAGGACAAGGTAGACAGCTGGGACGAGACGAACAGCCGGCCATTCCCACTTCCTTCTTCCCCTTTGTCTGTGTGAAGCATGTGTTCTGCATCTCTCCCTTTATTCACAAGCACAGTTCCATCAAAAGAAAAAGGGGAACAGGATTCTAACAGAAGAAAGGTTTAAAGACTGGAGGCATTAGTATTTACAAATGATTTTATTTGGTCTGGGCTCCACATTGTGTCTGAAAGTAAAGCAGTTTACACACACACACACACACACACACACACACACACACACACACACCCTCAAATCTAGGACACGGGCTATTGCATAAATCTGTGAGAGAGGACATCACTTTCAGGCTTCAATCCTTTGCTGCTGTCCAGCTCCAGGGCTTGACATCATTAAATTGCATCCAGGGATCTGGAGGAGGCTAAGCAGGATTAGAAAAGTGAAGTAGTGCTTGACTAGGCAGGGGTAGGAGGAAGGTGAAGAGTCAGGGAGAAGGAATCATGATGGATGCCAGGAGTGCAGAAATATGGTCCTTTTGGGTAAGGGTTAGGAAAAGGCAGAGAGTAAAGGTGCTTGTTGAGTATACAAGAAGAGTCAGGCTCAAGTTCAACAAACTTTCATTCCCTCACCTGGGAAGCTTTGAGGGATCTCACTCTGTGCAGTGATTGCCTACATGTCCAGGTCCCATCCTCAGTACCAAATATGGTGGCACACATCTGTAATTCCAGCACTCCAGAGGTGGAGGCAGGCACACCTGCTGTAATTACAGGTGGCAGAAAGAGGAGGATCACAAGGGCAAGTTTATCAAATTATTGACTTTGAGGAACATCATGGAATACCAGAGATCTTGTCTTAAAAACAAAAGGAACTAAAACCCAAACGAGATAAAAGAGAGATCTGGACATGGTGGTACATGTCTTTAGCTCCAGAATCAGAAGGAAACAGATCTCTGCGAGTTTGAGGCTAGCTAAGGCTACATAGTGAGTCCTTGTTGTGGAGGAGGAGGAGGAAGAATTAGAAGAGGAGGAATAATAATAATGATAATAATAATAATAATAATAATAATAATAATAATAATAATAAAAGGGGAAGGAGAAGAGAACGAGATGAAAAGAGAGGGGAGAAGTGGAGCACAGAGGAGAATGTAGAAAAACATCAACTAATGAAGTGATTCATAGATGTAGAACTGGCCACCCATTTGTAAACTGTATTTATTTATTTATTTTTGCCTAGAAGGTAAGGCACTCAATTGGATGTTAGGTTAGACAGAACTGCTAGGCTTAACAAACAAGAACCACGCTTTGTTAATTACTCCTAATAGCTTTGGGGCCTTCTAAATGAAATAGCAGATTCACCACTCACTCAACTAGTGAGCACCTGCTGTGTCCAGGTCAGAGATACTGGTCACAGAGAACAGAGAAGAGGAGGAATCCATCTCCTCTGTGCTGGAGCCCAGAGTATAGTCAGGATGTTAGCGAGCACGTGAAAAGAAGGGAGGCCCGAATCTCCCAGCATTTCTAGCTGCAAATTTTAAATATGTTCCTCTTCATGGAGCATGGGTGAATTGGCTGTGGGTGAATTCTGGCTACCTGAGAGCCATTTCCTCAATTTGTGATTGATGGTAGAGGGCCCAGCCCACGGTGGGTGGTGCCATCCTTGGGCTGGTGGTCCTGGGTTCTATAAGAAAGTAGACTGAGCAAGCCATGGGGAGCAAGCCAGTAAGCCGCACTCCTCCATGGTCTCTGCATCAACCCCTGCCTGCAGCTTCTGGCCCTGTGTGAGTTCCTGCCCTCACGTCCTTCAGTGAGGGACAAGGAAGTACAAGCCAAACAAACCGTCTCATTCTCAACTTGCTTTTGGTCACAGGGTTTCACCATAGCAGTAGCAACCCTAACTAAGACAGCAAGGTAAATTTTTTTGCATAATTAGAAAAGACAGGAGTGCAGAGTGGAGAGAGAATTGAGCAGGCAGGTCTGGGTTCTGTTCATGCGATAGAAAGGAGTTTCTCCGCAACCTTGGTCATACACCCCTTCGTAAAGTTCAGCTTGCCCATTCATTAAAACAAAACAAAACAAACAAACAAAAAAACTACATTCTATTATATGAAAGAATTTTAAACAAAAACACTGAAAAAAAAACCAACCCATATCCAAGGAGGGCTTTTATATGAAAGAGGCTTTAAGAATACGGATGAAAATCCAAAGACTAAGAGAAGGAAATGGCCTCTGCTCACCAGGAACCAACACTCCCAATGGGGAGGCATCGCTGAAGCCATCTTCTCCAGAGACAACATGTTGGTCCTCGTTAGTTTTTATTGTCAACTTGACAGGATCTTGGATCATCTGGGAAGAGGGAACCTCCACAAAAGGATTACATCAATAAGATTGGCCTGAGGCCATACCTTTGAGAGCCGGATTTGAATGGTGATTTGTAACAAGAATCTTAAAAGGTCTTATCAGTAAAAAACCCAGAGCCAGATATTGGGGTGAAAGCTGAAAGATCAGAGAAACAGAACAAGCCAGCCATGTTCTTACCTCTACAAAATCCTCAGTCTCAAGAGAGAGTTCCTGTTTCCTCACATCTTACATATCTTTTTGTGTCCTGCCATATTACTTCCTGGGATTAAAGGCATGTGTGCTTCCCAGTGCTGGGATTAAAGGTGTGTGCCACCACTGCCTGACTCTGTTTCCACTGTGGCCTTGAACTCAGAGATCCAGATGGATCTCTGCCTCCCAAGTGATAGGATTAAGGGTGTGTTCTACCACTGTCTGGCCTCTATGTCTAATCTAGTGGCTGGCTCTGTCCTCTGATCCCCAGACAAGCTTTATTGGGGTGCACAATATATTACCACAGTGATTGATGTGGAAGGGCCCAGTCCACGGTGGGAGGCACCATTTCTAGGCTAGTGGGCTTGGGCTGTAATGAAAGCTAGGTAAGCATGATGTATGTAGAGGGTGGGCTAGAAAGCATCATCTCTCCACTGCTCAAGGTTCCTGCTTTGAGTTCTGGCCCTGGCTTCCATCAGCAATGGAGTTGTACTTGGAGTGTAAGCTGAAATTAACCTTTTCCTCCCCAAATTTCTTCTAGTCAGAATGTTTTATCACAGCAACAGAAGAGCAAAGTAGAACAATGATAGTTGAGGACGGAAGAGGAAATGACCAATTCTGAGGAAGACAGGTTGGAGCTCTTAGTAGAACCCACGGCATTGGAAGGGGCTCTGGAGGATGACTAGATTTCAGTCTGGAGAGTGAGGTGAGGTGACAGAAGGAAACCATAGCCTTAGGATTTATTTAGTGAAATAAATATTGAAGTTTGAAAATACAAGGTGTGGTGTGCGTGTGCACGCACGCGGGCGTGTGTGTGTGTGTGTGTGTGTGTGTGTTGGAGCTTGAACCCAGGGCCTCACAATTGCTCAGCCCACACTCTATCACTAAGTTACATCCCTAGCATTTTATTTTTCCTTCTTGTTAATGGTGAAAAGAAAATGTTCGTTTAGAATTGTTCAGCTGGAGGCACTTGCAATCACCCCAGTTTTGTGGGCAATTCCATGTCATTACCAGGAGCCAGTTGAACATGGAGCTGCTGCTTTCCATCAAGCCTGACCTTGACCACATCAGGGTCATGGATTCTCTTCCTAGTTGGTTTGATTTGGTGCTTGTTGATTTCCGCAATAACCACAAATGTCTTGTCTTCTGTCAGTTTCACATCTGGCTTGGGGATCAGGGAACTTTGATGAGGCACAGTGGTCAAATAGCTTCCTCTTCAGGTGCTTGCCTGAGGACTCTGCTTCTGGAGCTGCAGCATCTGAAGCTTCCAGAAGGCCAGTAATGTGTTTATTTTTATTTTGGTGGCTCTGGGTACTTTTCCTGTTCACCATCAAAGCCTTTGCCTTGATTTTGACTTGGGAGGAAGTGGAGCACCCTTCTTTGTTTTTGGTTCCTTTTTGGTGAACACCGAAATGTACTTTTTAGGAAATGGCAAGTGATGTAATGGGCAGACCTCAGTATATATTGTTTGTCAAATGATGGAAATTGTATGAAAAGGTAGTTGTAAGAATTGAACAGATGCACGCAAAAATGCTTAGGCAAGTGTCCTGTATATTGTTAAGTGGCCAGAAGATGTTGGCTGCCATTTGTTTTTTAAATTGGCTCATTCAGGAAGTGGGTGATGTCAGTCAACTCACACACGCGCTATTATGCTTTGAGCACTTCAAACACAAGGAATTTACAGCTAAACAGGTTTTGCTCCATTACCTCAGACCGGTTCTTTACTGTGCGTCTCAGTTACTTTTGGAAATATCACTTCTGGTTGCTCATGATCTCAGGCAACACCATGTCGTAGTGCCCATCTCCCTCCCCGCTTTACCCTTAATCAACTCCTGCCTCTCTATTTAGCCTAGCTTCTGCATATACTCTCACTTTCCTCTCCTTTTCAGTTTCCCAGGCCTTTGAGATCTGCTTACAGACTTTAAAAATGTAGTAAAGCATACATAACGCGAAGTTTACCTTTTTAATATTTTAAAATGTTCAGTTCAGCAATAGTAATATATTCAAGTGTTATATAATTATCATTATTATTTATTCCCAAGGAATTCTAATCATTCAAAACAGCAACCACTAACTATTAAGCAGTAACTCCCTGCCCTTGGACATGTCTGTTCCACTGATGATATGAATGTATGTGTCCTAGGTATTTAATATCAGTCGATCACATGTGTGTGTTCTTTCGTGTCTGGCTTATTTCACTTAGCATAGTGTATTCAAGGTGTCCCTGTTGTAGCTCATGTCAAAACTTCCTTCCTTCTTAAAGCTGAATGGTATTTACACACACACACACACACACACACACACACACCATCTTTGTTTATTCATATGTTGATGGATGCTTGAGTTTTTTTCCCACCTCTTGCCTACTGTGAATAATGCTCCAATAAACCTTGGCATACAAATCCCCATTTTGAATTCTCCTGGCTATACACTTTGGACAATAATTGCTACCCCTATAGCAAATGATAATTCTGCACTTCACTTTTTTGAAGGGCTGCCAAATAGTTTTCCATAGAGGCTGCATATTACATTCTTACAAATAATGTACAACAGTTCCAAATTTCCACACATCCTGCCAACACCACCTCTTCAGTACGTGCCCTGTGTGGGCATGAAGTAGCGTCTCACTGTGGTTTTGATTTGTATTTCCCTTATGGCTAATGATTCTGAACACCATTTTATGATTATTTGTCAATCTTCTTCATAGGAAAATCTGTTCTAGCCTTTTGCTCACTTTTGAATACAGCTGCTTATATTTTTATTGTTGAGTTTTAGTATTTTGCTATATTATGAATGTCAGTCTCATACCAGATATGATTTTCAAATAATCTATTCTATTCAGAGAGTTACCTTTTTACATTAGTGGTGGTGTACTTGATGGAAAAAAAGCTCCAGTTCTGATAAAGTCCAGTATATCTAGTTTTCTCTTTGTTGCCTGTATTGTGTATGTGTGTGTGTGTGTGTGTGTGTGTGCACGCATGTGTGTGTTTCACTTTTAAGAAATCGTTGCCAATCTAGTGCCATAAAGTTTCCCTCTATTTTTATTTTCAAATTTATTTTATTTTATGTGTATGTGTTTTGCCTGCATCTCTGGATGTGCATTATGTGTGTGCTGTTGCCTGTGGAAGCCAGAAGAAGGTGTCAGGTCCCCCAGAACTGGAGTTTTAGATGGCTGTAAGCCATCTTGTGGCTCTTCTGTAAGAGGAGCAAGCACGCCACCATCTTAATTAATTATACCTGAAACAACACTCTTTCCAAATAAGCTCATATCCTGCTGTACGAGTGAGTTTATGCTTCTATATGTTTTAGAGCCCTTGCTTACCCCTTTACTACCCAATACATTGTTAAATATTAAAATGCTCAAAATACTGGCATGATTTCTGTTTCCTGACTAGACCACCAATGATGCAGCCACATACAAGTAGGAAAAGCATATGATATCATTCCAGCAAAGAGTGCGAAGCAGGAGAAGATCTCAGGTGGAATGCTGGGAAAGAGAGGGCACAGGCAATGGCTAGGGGAAGGCAGGGAGAAGAGCTTGAAGAAGACATGGGAAGGTCGGTAGTGTCAAATTCTGTAGGAGGCGGACTGGAAAGGCAGTGGGAGCATGTTATGAAGTCATCAATGACCTTTAAAGAATAGTTTCTAAGGCTTGAATGGAGAGAGAAGACAGAGCGCTCAGTTGATTGGAAGAAACTGCAAGGTAAAAATTATGATCAACTACTAGAAGCGTCTCTTTCCAGAAGCTAGATCACGATGGGACTGGTAGATGCAAGGCCAAAACAGAATGAAATCTGACAGTTATTTTTTGGGGAAGTGGTGACTTGAGGCTGGAATTGTCTATAAGCCGTAACACAATTCATTTAAGGCTTCAAAAAATAATGAAGTACTTTTAGAAATCACAGTGTATAAGTACCAAGTAACACAAGCGCTCTAACTACCCTGACTGGACTTCTCACTGCTTAAAATTTTGCCTGATGGCCAC
>CABHPH010128521.1:11804-32490 GCA_902168325.1 Peromyscus nudipes
AAAACAAAACAAAACAAAACAAAACAAAACAAAACAAAACAAAACAAAACAAAACAAACAAAACCTCCCCTTTGTGTTTAGCCACCACATGTGCTCCACACTGCTTGGCTCTGCCTGAGTGGAAATGTCTTCCTGTTCCTTCCCCTTGCCCTTGAAGATCAAAAAGCGTTGCCAGTGTGGACTTACTCTTCGTAAAACCAAGCATGCAGAACAATTTGCATAAGAATTTGAATTCTTAGAAACAGAATTCCTCTTTCAGCTTGAATTTTCTCCTTAAGGTTTGGTGTTGGAATGCCATGATGTCAGAGATGGAAGCATTTTCTTGTCTATTGTGTCCCATGTGCACCGTTGGGACAGAGGTAGAGTCCAATTGCTAATTTGGCTGAGAAAAGTCTCTTGAAGGGTCAGGTGACAATGCTTCATGTGGAAAACACGAAAGCAGATATTTTGAAAAAGCTGTAAGTAGGAGTGAGGGTAATGAATGAATTTATCGGAATCCCCCTTTTCCCTGTAATCTACAGAAGTCGTACGAATAAGTTAAAAGTGGAAAGGGAGGAGGAATAAAGAGATCTGGTGGGAAAATTTATAGCGAAAGTTTGAGAAGAAAACTGTAGAAAACTGCAGCGAACCTCACCACAAGGACATCAGGAAGTCAGGAGAGGCGCGTTTAGCAGAGAGCTGGTGAAGTCTGTCAGTCTTCCTTAGCGAAAAGGAAGCTGTAGACAGAATGCTTCCCAGGATGCTAGCCATGCTCCCTGAGCCTGTGTCTGGATCTTAAGCCAGAGAGGGCTGCTCTGGAGGCAAATGCACAGCAATATAGAAGTTGGCTTGAAAGGACCAAGCAGATGCCATAACAGACTGCTCAGTCTTCTCTCAGAGATCAGGCCTCAATTTCAGTTTCCTGAGACTGAGCAAGCAGTCTCTGGGAGGGCCGTGGACGAAAGATATAGTCCTTGCAGTAGCTTCCTTTCTGCACGTACTCTGACTGCTCAAAGTTCAGCCAGATGTTTACTGTGTGGGGCCCCTCACCAACTTAGAGTTATGTGCATTGCATGAGTCAAGGACAGAGCCTGGACCACTGAGCCAGCCCCCACAGTCAGTACGTGCTTGACCAGCCAGCCCCCATGGCGGCTCAAGGACAAAGCCTGGGACTTGTGCTGGACTGCCCCCAAAGTGATAATTGTAACCACCAACCAGGAAATTCAAAGGTTACATACCCTCACCCAATTAAAAGAAACCAGGATTCCTAAGTGCAGATAAGAACTTAGACCCCCTTTTCCCAGGTGGCTTTATCAGCTACAGAAACATAAGAAAACACAGAGTCAGGATATTTGACCATCTAGCAGAAGCTAAGTGGCCATAAAACATCCCAAACTTCCCGGACCCCGGAGATGGGTTGTAAAACTCCTGACAGGGCAAACAGACAAGCTAAAATAAGACCAAGTCCAGGCCCAGGAAAAAACTGGACCAATCAAGGATGGACCCATACTAACCCCCTCCCCTCTAAGAAATTTTATGGGTTTTGCCTATAAAAACTAACTCCCCCAAGAAAGGGCAAGCTCCTCCCGGCCTCACTGCTACGAGTGAGTGGTCTGGTTGAGCTTCCCTGACCATGGCTTGTAAGAATAAACCTTGCTTTTGCATTCTGTACCTAAAGTCTCCAGTGGCTTCTTTGGGGAGTGATCTGGGCATAACAGGCTCATGTGCTACAGAGACAGTGTTTCCCCTTTCAGCCCCAAAATGTGGGAATTCAACCACACAATGGACTTCAAGTCACAAGTGCTGCCTCTTATGTTTCCAGGATGTCCCTTAGACAATGACATGGAAGTATCTCCTTTGCCTGAACAACGTCATGCTGGGCAAGTGCCTGAACATTTAATGGACAACCGAACATTTAACGTTGCTCAATTTTTTTCTCCTGCAGTGTAATTTTGAGAATACAGATTCTTCTCTCAATGGTTGGACTCAACTATGCATTTCTAGGAAATGGGACTTTCTGTAGTTCTAGCCGAATCGTTAAAAGCCACTTCCAACACTGTCCTCACGGTTAAGGTCAACAGCCATTGGCTTTGGAGATGAAGCAATTTTTAGTACTCGAGAAACTACTTACGCTAGCTATCTCTAGGATTCTTCTTTTGAATTCAGGTCGGTTGGTTGAAGTGTGGGGAGGTTTAAAACCTATCTAATATGCACTTGCTAAGCTCTTGTGTAGGATTTAAGTCTGTTCATTAATGAAGGTCTACAGTCAAATTATAGGGCTGGTTCTGAGAAGCACGTAGTTCCTTAACAGAAGGGCAACCCAATCCCCAAGATGCCTGGCAATATGTGGCCCTTTAAGCTTCTCTAGAGACAGTCTCTTGAACCCATTCTTGAATTTAATAGCCAGCTCTTTAGGAAGGCCAGCAAGTAGTGCTCAGCTAAAACAATTCACAGTTGAGTTTTCTATTGTAAATTTCATCACTGTTACATTCACAGAATACTTAAAGAGATGACCTGGGTCTTCAAAGCAAAAACCCATCCCAACTAAAAGAACAAAACCAGGCACGTGTTAAATTGCTTGGAACACAAAGCTGTAATGTAGCATTCATAAAATATTTCACAAGAAGACCCTTTTTCTGCAATAGTTGTCTGTGGGAGCCTTGCTTTACTAATCTATATCAATTCTGTTTTGTAAAGCTTTAAATTGAAGAGTGTTAAAAATATTTGCAGTCTACTTCTGTGACGTCAAACACTTCCACCATTATCTTCTATATTAAGGGAAATTCATGTAAGACGGGTAGGGATAATGGATTTTGTTTCCCTAAAAAGCAAATACACTGTGTTTTGTGATGTCAGAAATTTGACCTCAGGGCATCCACTTATGCTGCAGTTGTTATAATAATTTCAAAGTACTCACCAGGTCCAGTCAGCATCCTGAGTGTTTATCGTACATTTATCTCTAATCTACACATTTTATCTAATTTCCTTTTCAAATTTAGTTCAGTGTGGTTAGTCATATCAGATATGATGAGCAGACAGTTTTGGGAATGAACTGGTTGGGATTTGGCTAGAGATTGGCATGTAACCAAATACGACTGACTGGGAGAGAGTAAGATTATTTTCCACTGAAAACAAAGCAAAACAGAACAAAGTCAGCACTAAAACAATACCAAACAAAGGAAGTTTATAAGAAAGTTAATAGCAGGGCTGAAGCTAGGCCTTAGTTGGTAGAGTGCTTTCCCAGTATTTCTGAGTCTCTGGGTTTGTTCCTTGGCACTATATAAACCAAGTGTGATGGCACATACCTTGCCTTTCCAGCATCAAGAGAGTGGAGGTAGGAAAATCAGAAGTTTTAGTCATCTTTGGCTACACAGAGTTTGAGACCAGCCTGAGCTACACGAGCCCCTGTCTCAAAAATCACTTTCTCTTCTGTTCCATCCCCCCTCTCTCCCTTCCTTCCTTCTAAAATTCTTTGTGGTCTTGAGACAAGGTCTTGTTATGTGACCATTGCTGTCCCAGGACACCCTGTGCAGCCCATTCTGGCTTACATTTACAACTGTCCTCTTACTTCTGCCTTTGGAGTGCAGGGATTACAGGTGTGGCCCACCAGGCCTGGCATAGTTTCTGAGGCTTCTCTGTGACTTGCAGACGAGACTTTTTTTTTTTGTCTGTGTCTTTTTTCTGTGAACACACATTGCTTCGTGTCCCTTTCTTCTACTCTGATGACATCTTCCGCTCTAAATTACTCCCTGAAGAACCTTGTTTTCAAATGCAACCAGTTGTGCGATGGGGGTATTTAACATTTCCTTATGGGAATTGGGGGAATACATAATCAGTCCATTACAAATGGTGCCTTCTCAGCTCTCTTTTAATTGTGTGTGTGTGTGTGTGTGTGTGTGTGTGTGTGTGTGTGTGAGAGAGAGAGAGAGAGAGAGAGAGAGAGAGAGTCTGTATTTGTATGTATGTTGGAGAGATGGCTCACCACTTAAGAGCCATGCTACTATTGCAGAAGACCCAACTTTGGTTGCCAGAACCCACACCAGGCAGCTCACAATGGCCTTTAACTCCAGTTCCAGGGGATTTGTTGTCTTTTGGCCTCCATAGGCACCTGAGAGCACATGGTGCACATAAACTCATGTAAGCAGATGCACATACAAGTGAATAAAAAGTAAATAAATATTAAAATGGACATTGATACTAACCAATTTCCTGCATACTTCTCCCATGGTGAGGAAGGTGAACTGGAGTGATGGCAAAGACTAGGCTAAGGATGGTAGGGTCAAATGTCCCTTCAGGGGCAGAGTGCCTTCCGTTCCTTCCCTCACTGGTTCTAGTCTGGGAAAGATTTTGTTAAAATATGATTATACATCCTGAAAGAAATTAAAGTAGACATTGATAGAAATATCCTTTGTGTTCACGCTTTGGGAAAGTTGATATTAAATAGTTAATATTCTCCATAGTTAGATACAGATTTAGGGAAATGCCTATCAAAATCTAAATGATTTTTTTTATTTTTAGAAATAGAAAAATCTATTCTTAAATTCATATGGGTGCTGTGGGATGTTCTGTATGGCAAATGTGTTGCTCTGATTGGTCAATGAATAAAATACTGATTTGCCAGTGGCTAGGCAGGAAGTATAGGCAGGACTAACAGAGAGAATTAAAAGAAGAGGAAGGCGGAGGGAGTCACAGCCAGCCGCCGCCAGGACAAGCAGCATGTAAAGATGCCGGTAAGCCACGAGCCATGTGGCAAGGAACAGAATTATAGAAATGGATTAATTTAAGATATAAGAACAGTTAGCAAGAAGCCTGCCACGGTCATACAGTTTGTAAGCAATATAAGTCTCTGTGTTTACTTGGTTGGGTCTGAGTGGCTGTGGGACTGGCAGGTGAAAGAGATTTATCCTGACTGTGGGCCAGGCAGGAAAACTCAAGCAACACATGGGGCATCAAAGGATCCTGAAAATCCAAAACAAACTTTAAAAAGATCAAAGTTAAAGAAATCATACTTTCTGATTTGAGGCTTACTTCAGTAATTAAAGCAGCGACTAAGACAGGCATAGAGATCGATGCAGGAGGCCGGAGAGCTCAGAGAGGAAACCCTTACGTATACGGTCAGATGATGTTGGGTAAGGATGCCAAGAAACAACAACAGCAGCAATCCTTTCCACAAATGATGCAGGGGAAAATGGATACCTGTAGGCAAAGCAATGGTATTTGATCTTACCTCAAACCATGTACATGAGCCAATGGCCTATATATCAGAGTGAAAACTATAGAATTTTCAGAAAAACACAAAACAAAATATAGAGGAGTAAAGCTTTGACATTAATTTTGGCAAACATCTTCTTTTGAATATGACACCTAAATCACAGGTAATAAAGAAAAAATAGATGAATTGGATTTCATTGAAATAAAAAAAATTGTATACTGAAGGACCATTATCAGAGTGAAAAAGCAACCCATTAGATTGAAGAAAATATTTGCAAATAACAGAGAACTCCTACAATTTGAAACAAAAAGCAACTAACCTAATTCAAAAATGGACAAAACTTAACTACTTCTATCTCCAAAGAGGATACATGGTGGGGAGACACACACACACACACACACACACACACACACACACACACACACGCACACACACACTGTATTAGCCATTAGAGAAATGCAAATTAAAACCACAGTGGGGCGCCGTTCCATGGTCACTTAAGATGGCTATTAAAATGAACAGAATCAAGATCTTCTGGGGTAAGGTGGTGAACTAAGAAGCCGCCTTTACGTGCCGTGGGGAGAGAAATGAGTCAGGATAACAAATATCGGACTCTTTAACAAATGAAGGTTGAAAGTGTGCTAGAGATCGGCATAGGGTCAACGGAACAGCCAAAAGTACCCAGGAAGAAAAGGATAAAAAGAGCATGCAGCTTAACTCCAGTTATGGCTCCTCAGTAAGGGAAGAGAAACATCATCTAAAAGTGTTTTTTCTTTAATCTTTCTTTAATCTTCTGAGAGTGATACTGGAGATAAAGCCCTCAAGTGTAGGTAGGCTCCTTACTAAGAAGATCCCCAAATGAAACCAGAAGAGATATTGGAAACAACAGATGCACAAATCTTAACACAGAAACACAATAAACAAAACAAGCAAGGCAATGTAATGCCTTCAAAAGACCGGAACTCCTAGGTAGCCTGATCCAAAGATAGAGAAATGGTAGAAATACTGAAATAAACTGTGTAAGCACGTGGAGACTGAACAGCACCCTCTTGAATGATCAGTAGGTCACTGGAAAAAACAACAACAGGAAGGAAAATTTAAGATTCCTGCATCAAATGAAGATGAAAGTACAGGTTATCAGAGTCTTTGGGATACAGCAAAAGCATCCAAAGAGGAACACTTACAGCTATAAGTGCTTACATTAAAAAAATCACAGAGATAACAAATAAAAACTCAATGATATAACTCAAGATCTCAGAAGGAATAGAATAAGGCAGAAATGGAGACTAAAAGAATAATACAAAGAATTAATGAAAATACAAACAATACACAAACCGTTAGTCAAGCTAGCCAGAGAGAGATCCAGGGGGTTGGTCCTACTTAATATAATTAGAGCTGAATCGTGGGCGATTGCAACATATACCAAAGACATTTGGAAGAAAATCCAGAAGAAATGGACAAATTTCTAGACATATAAAATCTATCACATTAAATCAGAAGGATATAAAAATATATTCTGTTGTATTTTACTTTTACACACACACACACACACACACACACACACACACACACACACACACACAGAGCTTGCATCAGTTTATGGGCACCACATACATAAAGGAGCCTGAGGAGACCAGAAGAGGTGGTTGGAACCCCTTGGCTGGAGTACCAGGAGGTTATCAGTTCTGAACTGAACCGGTAAGAACAGTGAGTTCTCTTAGCCACTGAACCATCTCTCCAGGCCCAGTTAGAAAAAGTTTAAACGTATCTATGACAAACAATGAAATGGAAATAGTAACAGAAAGTCTGCCATCAAAGAAAAGCTCAGGGATGGACAGAATCGGTGAGATGTTGAAACACTGTGAGGTACACAGCACTGACGGTTGCTCGGTGAGGTGAATGCCTGTAATCCCACTGGTAAAAGGCAGCCTTTATGCTCGTGTTTCACCGCAATACGAAGAAGATCATGTGGTACCCATCTGGTGGTGAATGGGAGTGGCCTTTGCTTACAATGAATTCATGGGAGAGATGAAGCCATGCTGCAGGGTCTGAAGGGAAGTGACATGTCAAAGAAGGAAGAAGTCTCTTTGCAGGGGATGAAAATTGGATGCTATTAAGCATAGGGAACCTGTTTTCTCACTATGTATAGTGCTGATTACAGCTTACACTAACGCAGTGTCTCCCCACCTCAACCCCCACTTTATACATAAGGAGAAAAGCTGTGGCGATGTGCCGTGGTATGCTTTTCCACAGTCATGGGTTATTATCCCGGGAGAGAGAACCCCTGGGAACTTCCCTAAAGGACTGAGGTTAATAGAGAAGCAGTGATTGCAGTAAAAAGAGGTAAGCATTTCTTTGTTCAAAATTCTGCTTTCTCTAAGTTCCAGGATTCCATGGAAACATGCACCAGCTGAGGTAGCCATCTCCATGCTTCCCAGTTTACATCATTAGCAATTTCTAACCAAGTTCAGAGGTGCCCGATGTCAGGGGAATATTCAAATCAGCTGAGAAAAGCAAAGCCAGCTGACTTTTTAATTTCACAAGCAATTTTGCTCTTCACACAGGGAGGAGGGGGAGAGGAAGAAGGAAGAGAATGAGGAAAAAGCGTTGGAAACTTGGGTCCGTTGTGTTGCTTTGCTGTGCTCGGTTTAACTGAGGTACCAGATGGATTAAACGCTTGACCGCTGCACATTCATTTTTCTCATGCAGCGTCACAGTGGGGTCGACCGCTACTGAAATCATTTATTTCCCCAAATTTAGGTTCTTTACCACAGTCCTAAGAAGATCACGTGGTGCACATTTGGTGGTGACTGGGGGTGGCTTTCGCCTTCAGTGAAGTCACGGAAGAGAAGAAGCCAAACTGGAGGGAAGGGGCATACCGAAGAAGGAAGGAATCTCTTTGCAAGGGTGGTGAAAATTGGAAGAGAGTCCTCTTAGTAAACCCTTGAAACTTCTATCCAGAATGTTTTCTGCAAAAATGGTACCTTTTAAGGAAGGGGAATCCAGTTTTCCTCAGGAGGGAATGAATATTTGTTCATTTCACTTAGGAATAAAAGGAAGTTCTTCTTTTAGATCCGGCCCCTTTAAATTTTCATTATCAATAAATATAGCGCATGCAGATCTTTGGGTAATTCCACACTTCCTTGACCCTCTAGAGGCTTTTACAAGCAGCTCCCTCGTCACTGTCACTCATTAATTTGGATGTGCAAATTGTTACGTGTGTTCGGCCTCCTACCCCAGTTATCAGGACCGTGATCTCTGGCAGCTCTAACAGGGCACTTCTGCTGATAACATGCTATGCACCAGATGTTGAGATAAAAGCTTTACTTGAGTTATGACAGCTAATTCTCAACAAACCCTGCAATAAGGGTTGCCATCCTCAATTGCTGAGAAACCAGAGAAAGGTTAAAATAACTTGTGTTATCCTAACGTATTTAGCAAATGCAGAAGCTGGGATGTGAATAACCAGAATGCCTGGGAATTCAACAGCAGTGAAGAGATGTGTTAGCCTGTGAGGAACAGAGCCTGATCACATCTCATTTGTCCTTGAGTTTACCACACATTGCACACTACACTTTGAACGTCACAGAGTGAGCTTAAGTCATGTTTGTAGAACAAAGGAATGAGGGAAACTAACGGATGTGTAGCCCTTTACTAATGCAAAATTTAATTGGAAAGTTATTGTAATTATGACATTCTCTTTGCTCATTGTAGTGCAGTGATATCAAGTAGCCTATCAGCAAAAGGGGATGAACTGTGAATTTGCACTTCACTGGACTGCACAGGCTGGGACTACAGAGGAACAATAGATTCTGATGCTTCCATGGCCTGCTGTGCCATGATGATGGAGGTGTGGACCCATCAGAAGTCATCATACTCAGAGATGAGTGGATAAAGAGCTCCGGAGTTTAGTCCATGACTTTCTATGTTGCCTAAGAGCAAGTACTGCCTCTGAGGTGCTCGCCACTCATCCTTTGTGACTGGTGCCATTAGTTCAGACTGCTACATGGAAGCTTCTGCTGTGGTGATTTGAATCTCTCCTAATATTCCATATATACTCTTTCCATATATATTCTCTTTCTTTATACTGGTGTGGTTTTACTACTGTGTTATTAAGTGCTGCAGAATCGGGCCACATGTCTCCATGTGTATTTGGAGGATTCAACTAATTATAATAAGCATTTTCAAAAATATCAATTACTCTATACATCTTACTATTCATGGAATTATTTATTTCAAAGGTTATTTTACTTACTGGCAAATAAATAATGTTTGAAACACAGACACAGGCCATCTGCTTACATGTTTTATAACATCTTGTCTCATGTTATTCTATATAAGTAATATCTAATAAATATCTCATATACGTTAAGGGAAATGTTCTATTATTCAGGAATTATCTTGCTCAAACACCATAGGGTGATATGATGTGTTCTAATATACTGTAATGAATTTAGCCCTAGGGTACAGGTAGTAAGAAAATGCTGATGTCTGACTGTCTCTCCAAAGCATGCTGATGTTTGCACTTTCTCTATAGTTTCCACATTCATTCAAAGGCAGTACATTAAAAACAAAAACAAAAATAACTTCGGCATGAAATTTTCTTTTCCTTTTTTGAGACACTGCCTCATGTAGCCTAAACTGGCTTTGAACTCATTTTGTAGGTGAGGACAATGTCGAATTTCTTAACCTCCTACTTTTACCTCCCAAGTATTGAGATTACAGGTGTGTACAACTATGCCTACCCTATGAAGATTTCTATGTGCTGGTCAATGGACGTAGAAAACTATCAGTATTTTGTCTTATTCCTTTATTAATTTCCGAATCTTCCCTGTCTTGCTGGAGAATTTTAAAGTAAAAAAGTAGTCAGTCTCATGTCATTTCACCTTTGTTATATTCCTCAGAATGAAGGAGAGAGGGAAGAAGGAATGGAGGGAGGGACACACACACACACACACACACACACACACACACACACACGAGAGAGAGAGAGAGAGAGAGAGAGAGAGAGAGAGAGAGAGACTCTTATATCACTGATACCTAGTACCTTCATATCCACACGTACCCTTAGTCTAGACATGTCACTCTTTCAGGATGTTTATTTTATTCACAATTCTGTCAAGTGTCACGTCACTGTATTAGGGTTATCTTGTAAATATTATGATCTAGGACAGTTGTTCCTCCTATCTCCCCCCCCCCATTTTTTTTGAAATTGTCTTCTATGTAGCTCATACTGTTCTAGACATCTTCTACCTCAGCCTCCAATTGCTGGAATTAAAAGCTTTAACCTAGATAGTTCATTTGTTGTCATTTTTTTGTCAAAAGAATGTTTCAGAGGGATGGTTCTTGATTTTTTTGTTCTGTCTAAAATTCCTTCCCAGACTGTGTGAATATTTCAGAGATGCTAAAATGGACCAGAGGGTTGAGGTGACGATTGCTCGATGATTTCATTGTAAATATTTTTACTTATATTTGTTTCAGGGGGTTACCATCCAGTGGTGACCACTGCCTGAACTAGTATTGCATTGGATGAAATACAAAATGTTGACATTTCTATTTTTCTTTCTGAGTTAACTACCCGGACATCTGCATAAACAACCCTCAACTGCAAGGACTCTTCAGGCATCCAGAAATACATATGGCAAAGGCCTGTTTGTTTTTAAATGTCAGTTTTTCAGAGTGGTGATTTGGTGATCCTGGCAACTGTTAATGATGGTCAACAGATTTTACTGTGTTTCTGCTTTCTCCTTCTTCTCTTATAAGTGTTTCATTGTAAACCTTTAGCTTTTGCTTTGTTCTCTTCTTTTTCTCTTTAAAACTTACATATTTATTTGTTTATTTTGGACAAGGTCTCTAATAGCTGTCCTAGAACTCACTATGTAGACCAGGATGTCTTTGAACTCACAGAGATCCACCTGCCTTGGCTAGTGCTAGGACTAAAGGTGTATGCTACCACATCTGACTAAATTTATGTCGTTTTATCTGTGTCTAGGATTTATTTATTTAGTGAATGATTCCATAGTAGAAAGTCAAGTGTGATCACTGATATGGCATTGATACTATTTCAATTTTTTGAAGAGAGGAAACTGATGTAAAGGTCTTGTTACCAAGACTTATTGTGATGGTTTGAATAAGAATGGTCTCCATAGGCTCATATGTTTGAAAGGATTAGGAGGTGTGGCCTTGTTGGAGCAAATGTGTCACTGGGGGTGGGCTTTGAGGTTTCAAAAGTCCATGTCAAGCCCAACCTCTCTCTCTCTTTCCTTCTCTTTCTCTCTCTCTTTCTCTCTGTCTCTGTTTCTCTCTGTCTCTTTCTGTCTCTCTGTCTCTCTCTCTCTTTTTCTCTGTGCCTGAAGATCAAGATGTAGCTTTCAAAAACTTCTCCAGCACCATGTCTGCCATGCCTACCACCATGCTTCCTGCTGTGATGATAATGGACTAAGCCTCTGAAACTGTAAGCAAGGCCCTAGTTGAATGTTTTCTTTATATAAGCTTCAGTGGTCATGGTGTCTCTTCACAACAATAGAATACTGACTAAGACACTTGACTCTCTGAGTTCAATCTCCAGAGCTCACATGGTAGACATGGTAGGAGAGAACCAACTCCTTTAAGTCTTCCTGTGATCATCACAGGAGGGCTGTGGCATGTGCTGACTCACACATACACATAAACAAACAAATGAATACATAAACTAAATAAAATATTTCAGAAGACATGAAACCATTTTCAGGAAAAAAAATCCAAACTTGTGACTTAATTACAATTTTGAATTCAAGTTTGAGTGTATAAGGCATTTACTTCTGTAACTTTATTTTGAGTCTTTTTGTATATACATGTGGGGTCCCCTTTTCCCTTGTGGTCTGTTGGCCACCAGTCTACAGGGACAAAAGGGGCAGAAGCAATGACAGATAGATTTGGACAGCTCGTGAACATGACAGAAATAGCCTTCCGGGAGACTGGCTCAGTGAGACAGACTGACTTTATTCCGGAGTACAGGGAATATATAGGATTGGGGATGGTAGCTGGGGAATCACCTATTTTCATTAAACAGCATGCCCCTATCATAAGGCTCCTAGTACAAGTCTTAGTTACCATCTGTGGAAGCACCATCCTATCATAATGCTCCTAGTAAAATGTCTAATTACCATATGGGCAGCAGAGGGAAAGTTTCTGCAGAGAACTGTGTCAAGGGTCATACTAGAGATAAGTCCAACATCCCAGCCTAGAGACAGTCTCCAAGTTAGGTCAGGTAGAGAACAGGACACCTTCCTCCAGGAGTTGGGATGGGGTGGGGTGGGGGTGGGGGTCTTCCATGTTGCTGAGCTTGGAGAAAGCTGCCAGGCCATGGCAGACTAGACTGCAACCTCTGACTAGCAGGGCCTCCCAGCATATACATGCCAAAAAAAAAAATCAAATTTATTTATAACATCGGCATATTTTCATGCTTATGTATTTGAAAATAAGTTAAATTCAATCAGTTTTCCAGAGATAGATTTGTGAACTAGACCTTTATTATTTATTAATGGTTTAAATTCTGTAATCACTCTCCATTATGTCCAGTTTTGGACCAAGAGAATTTGTATTATGCTGTCTTCTTAGTGTGATTCTACCTGTGTCTCTGCATTTCTAGTAATTTCTTGGAGATTGTTTTTTCAACAGTTTGCAGTCCTTGGAATTATAGTGTAATTTTTTTTAGCATTTCACAAAATTTATACTTCACTCCAATTGTTGTTGCATGTCAAATATCCAAATGCTGCTTCTCATTATTTGAACTTGTCTGACATATTTCTGCTTCTTCTTTAAATTTCAGCCCTTTCTCCATCACTTTGATTTCATTATATATCTCACATATAATGGGGAGTTAAATTTGCTTTACAGTGCTAATAATTGGAACATTTTCCCCCCAAGTTGATTAGTTTATATGTTAGATCTCAGCTCTGACAGACTTGTTTATTATACATTGACCACTACCTTGACAGTCATCATGTGGTCTGCTTTCTCTTTTTAATCTTAGGTATTTAACATAACTTCTGCATCTCTTTTACCTTTATACTTATATATGCTGTATAATATTTGGGGTTTCCTCATTTTAGATAATGACTAACTGTACCCCTTTCTAAGAAATACAAAAGTTAGTTGTATTTCCCCCCGACTTTTCTTCCACTTCCCCTATGTCTAAACATACACCATTATTTGTTTTCTCTTAATTAAGGGCTGTGGGACAATCAGCAAATTTATTCTGCTTTCTGTTCACTTTTTCCATGTGTTTCTTGAATTATCTCTGCTTTGTCAGATCACATGACCCTGACCTGTCCTTGTGCCCTTCCAGTCAGTGTCCCTCAAGCAAACCCTCTGTCAACCTTCTGCAAATGGCCAGTGGCTTCTGATGTCTATCCTCAAGCAAGTTTCTCGGAGAGGCTTTTTGGCAAAAGCAATCTGGGCTGGAGAAGTGGCTCAGACATGAAGAGTACTTGCTCCTCCAGAGGACCTGAGTTTGGTTCCCAGCACCTATACAGGGCAGCTCACAACTTGTATCGCCCGGGGCTCTGATACTCTCTCTAGCCTCCAAAGATACCTGAGCACATATGTCATAGACATGCAAGAACACGTAAGTAAAAATAAAGATAAATCTTCAAAAACATAGCTCTCAGTTACTGAATGTTCATAAATTGTTTTTCAATAGCCTTGATACTTGAAGGATAATTTGGTTTGATGTAAAATCTTTGGCTGGTATTTTAATTTTAAAGAATCTTTACAATGCTGTCCACTGCCTTCTGGTTAAACACAAAAATTCCTGCTTCAAAAATCTCCTTTATTTTTCTTTACTTTGATGTGCACAGTTCTCCCTGTTATCTTAAAAACACAATCACTGTATTCAGAAGCGTTTCCCCGCCGGTGACTCCCGAGTTTCCCAAGCATGCTGATTCCAATCTTTCATTTTAACATTTCCTTGAGTTATAGTTTTAAAATGTTTTCTGTCTTTTGTTTTTGAAAGGATTTTCTTTTTTGGGGATTTTAGGTTGAGCCTGGTCTGCTGCAGCACATCTTTTGATGAATTCTTCCCTTCCTCTTGAATTTTTTTGTTTGCGTTCATCTCCCTTCTAACCTCAATTTTCATTACTGTGAATTTTTGGCCCTTTTGATTCTTCCCATTTAAACTTCATTTCTGAGACACATTTGGTTACTTTTCCTAGTCCATTTCTGAGTTTTCCCAGCTCTTGGTTCACAAAATTATGTTTCATATTCCAGCCGTCTCTCCTGTACGTTGGTATACTTTTTCAAGTTTTGATTGTTTGAAAGGTTCTTCAGCTCGTTTTGAAATTTGCTCCTTATTGCAGTTTTCGTCATGTAGCTGAAACATGTGTACATTTCCATTGCTACCTGTGTACAGGTCTGTTGTTCGCTGGCACTGGATTTATCTCATTTTCATCTTTACCCTTGTACCTCTCTGTATGGGATTTTTATCACAATCTGTTTTTATTTTCCACATATAAATGAGACAGCTTATTGGACTATTAGGCAAAAATTCATGTAGAGTATTCTTTTCTCTTTTTTTTTGGTGAAGTGTTAAACAATATTATCTTTTCACAAGTCATGTCTTTGTCTCTCCAGGATCAGTTTGAGTCACGAAAACTTCCTGCCTCTGACTCTGTGTCTTCTGATCTCAGAAAGGTCTTTTTTGTTACCTTTAAATGTGTTTGTGGCTTTGTACTTTTGAGTTCTGTCTCTGATTCTGCCTTTTTGGTAGCTTTTGTTTATTTTTCTTGGATCTCCAATACTTCATTTTAGATCCAACTCACAGGAGACTGTTTTTGTTGCTTGAGCTAGGTGAATAGTGTCTCTACCACAAAAAGAACAACAAAACAAAAACCATACAAAACAACAAAAACCCCAAGGCCTCTTGGAATGTGTCTGAGGTCCTTGTTAGCCAAGGCTGGTCTCATGACTTACATTCCTACCGCCCTTTCCTAGAGTCCTACTCTCTCTACACTGATCTTCAGCTTGGACTGGTGGGGAAGCTTTTTTTTTTTTAGTCTCACTGAATTTTTCATATTTGATAGCTTTTTAAAACAATCTGTATAGTACCTGATTTGTGTGTGTGTGTGTGTGTGTGTGTGTGTGTGTGTGTGTGTGTGATTGTACTTGTTGATTTTGGAGTTCTCTCCTCGTTTCCCTTTATAGCAACTTCTAATCTCTGCTGGGACCACCAAGAGTCCATAGCTGTCTGGAACTCACATTATACAAACCCATTGTCTACAACTCCTTTTGGATTCCTCGTTATCGGTGTTATGCCTGATGGCGTCCATGTTTGATTTTGATTTTGCTCTTGCTGCCCTGAATGTTCTTTCTAGGCTTTATGAAGAGAAGAAAGAAATCAGCGGGTCTCCTCTTCATAGTAACAGAACTCTTCCTCTATTTTAAAGTAAGATTATTGTAGAAATGTGTCTTTACTTAACATCCCATAAATTTGTATAATTAAAGTAAAAACAAAATGTTCACAAAGGTAAGTTAAATGCTAAGATGATAAAATTATAATTATGTTTTAAATTTCACATGAGCCAGAGAAGTATATATTTAATGTTTAAACATATGCCAAATACAAATATGTATATTTTAAGGAAGAATAAAATACATGTTTTTTTCTCTTTCTGCTTCCTATTCTTTTTTTTACAGTATTTACTGTTTTTTATTAATTTTTAAAATTTGTTTTACATACCAGTCACAGTTTCCTCTCCCTCCTCTCCTTCTGTCCCCCGCCACCTTCTTTCTATGCTCCCATCCACTCCTTAGAAAGGGTAAGGCTACCCATGGGAGTCATCAAAGTATGGCATATCAAGTTGAGGCAGGACCAAGCTCCTACCTCTGCATCAAGGCTGCACGGGGCATCCCACCATAAGCTAGCTTATGCACCAGGGACAGATCTTGGTCCCACTGCTAGGGGCCCCACAAACAGACCAAAATACACAACTGTTACCCATATGCAGAGGGCCTAGATAGGTCTTGTGCAGGATCCCTAGTTGTTGGTCTAGAGTCCATGAGCTCCCATGAGCTTGGGTCAGTTGTCTCTGTGGGTTTCTCCATCATGATCTTGACCCCCACTTGTGTATATAATCCCTCTTCCCTCTCTTCTACTGGACTCCTGGAGCTCAGCCCAGTGCTTGGCTGTGGATCTCTGCATCTGCTTCCATCAGTTACTGGATGAAGGTTCTATGATGACAATTTGGGCAGTCACCAATCTGATTACAGGAGAAGGCCAGTTCAGGTACCCTCTCCACTATCACTAGGAGTCTTAGCTGGGGTCATCCTTGTGGATTCCTGGGAGTTTTCCTGTCACCAGGTTTCTCCCTAACTCTATAATGGCCCCCTCTATCAAGATATTTCTTTCGTTGCTCTCCTTCTCCATCTCTCATGTTCCCATCCCCCATCCCCTCCCTTCTATCCCCTCCCTTCTACCCCCTCCCAGCCCCCAGTTTACCCAGAAGATCTCATCTATTTTCCCTTCTCAGGGCTATCCATGCATCCCTATTAGGGTCCTCCTTGTTACTTTCTCTAGGTCTGTAAATTGTAGCCTGGCTATCCTTTACTTTACATCTAATATCCACTTATGAGTGAATACATACTGGGTTTGTCTTTCTGGGTCTGGGTTACCTCACTCAGGATGATTTTTTCTAGTTCTATCCATTGGCCTGCAAATTTCACAACGTCATTGTTTTTTACAGATAAGGAATATATAAATGTACCACTTTTTTTTTAAAAATTTTTTAAATCTGTACTTTTGTTAAGGGGCATATATGTTGTTTCCAGGTTCTGGCTATTACAAATAATGCTGCTATAAACATAGCTGAGCAAGTGTCCTTGTGGTATGATAGAGCATCCTTTGGGTATATGCCCAAGAGTGGTATGGCTGGGTCTTGAGGAAGATTGATTCCAATTTTCTGAGAAACCACCATACTGATTTCCAAAGTGGCTGTACAAGTTTGCACTTCCACCATTAGTGGAGGAGTGTTCCTTTTTTTCCCACATCTTCTCCAACATAAACTGTCTGCAGTGTTTTTGATCTTAGTCATTCTGACAGGTGTAAGATGATATCTCAGAGTCATTTTGATTTGCATTTCCCTGATGACTAAGGACGTTGAGCAATTCCTTCAATGTCTTTGTACCATTTGAGATTCTTTTGTTGAGAATTCTCTGTTTTCTGCTTCCTTTTCTTAATGTGCCAATCTTGGCACATCCAGTGTTAATTTTGTGACTGTGCAGACTTAAAAAAAAAATCCCCATTTTCAAAACTGGCATCTCCTTTAGACAAAAGAAAAGACAAATGTTTGGTTTTTCTTTTTCTTTTCTTCTAAGAGAGGGCCTCATGTATCCCAAGCCAGTCTTGAACTTCCTGTGTAACCAAAGACGATCTTGAACTTATGATCCTTCTGACTTAACTTTCTGAGTTCTAAGTTATAGAGGCATAGACCGACACTCCATTTCTGTGTGCTGGGGACTGACCTCATGACTTCATGCATATTAGGCCTGCACTTACCAACTTGGCTGCATCTCCAGCCCAAGATGAAACATCTGATAGACATATTTATACGTGCCATGTGTAAGAGAAGAAACATTAATTAGTTAGGCCTGCAGCACCTCTAACTCCATTGTGACTTGAGACAATTTGCCACAGTTTGGGTACCAAGCAGTGCAGCTTGCTCATCTGGGAATATGGAACTACCATTATGTTGTAAGGCATTTTTGAGTGTCATTGTAGTGGGTAGCCATTCCAGCTTTGACCTGGAAGTTCCAACCCCCATTGAGGCTTCGGTAATGGTCATGCCTACAAGGCAGGGCCGAGAGAGGATGCTGAAGACTGAGATCCAGATGTGCCAGCTCTCTTGGTTCCTGGACCCTGGACGCTGGAGCTAGACCGAGCAGAGTTCTCAAGAGAACACAGCCGGACTGCTCCACACCTTTCCCAGACCCTGTAAACTATCCCTTCATTGTAAGTTAACCCACAAAATAAACCTCCCTTTTAACTACGTGGAGTGGCCATAATAATTTCACCAATATGTCATCATAGCCCATTATAACTGTTGAGAACGTAGAAAACCCATAGTAAAATTTGAAAGGATAACTCAGTTCTGTGTTCATTCTTACACGTTTTTCTTTACTTTGTTGAGCTCCACAGAGTTAGATTCTGTGAAGTCCTAGCATTGCTTCTTTCTGAGAAAATAAATGATAGATGAGGTCACATCTAAGACATTCAGAATGACAAAGTATCTTGGAATGAATAACTAATTTAAACATCTGGTTTGAGGATGCAATATGCAGTGTGTGAGTGACAGCATGAACAGTTGTCAGGGGAACAGAAGGATGTTCTCACTTTGCAGCTTTCACAGTCACAACAGGTTATAGGGGAACTCTGGGAGGCTGGCCCGACTACTCCCAAGATGATGCTAGGGGCTGTTCCTTGTGTGGAATCCTTGCATCCCACACCAACGGAAAAACATAGACCTTGAAAGAAGCAACATCACTTTGGTCAGTTTTGAAATTCCTTCTCTGGAAGCAAACACAGAGAAATTCAAAGAATCCAGGGTACTGTGAGAATGTCACCAGGAAGAAGAAGCAATCAGGTTAATAGAAGTCCAGGGCAGCAGCCTGAAGCAGCACAGAGGAGCTGGAATTCTTTAGGGTGCCCAACTTTATGAGCATTCTAAAATTCAGGGTGACAGTCATCTTGAGGAAGGAATTTAAATAAGCAGTCAAAGTGGTTTCAGATTGAGATGAATTTTTGAAAATAAAGATTTAATTTTTTTTTTTGCAAAGTTGCAAGATGACAAATGGATGTGGCAAGATTGGCACATTGAGAGCAGGAAGCAGACACTTTGTGAAAAAAGAATCCATGGCACTGTTTGGAAATGATATCTATTGTCTATTTTACATCTTTTATTCTCTCTTACACATGGTCTTTAGGATTCTGAAAAACTTTTCTGTGCGGATTATAAAAGAGTGCTATAAATGACTTAAGCAAATTCATGAATTCCAAGGAGGGGAAGGAAGAAGGAGAAAATAATAGGAAGTTCCTTTTCTTTAATTTCACATCTTGCTACAAAAGAGACACTCCATACATGAGTGGTTTAAGAACTTTAAACCTATTCTCATCCTATATGGCACAGCATCCTGGAAAAGCTTGTTGCTTCTGTTTGAACAGCACTAAGGAGTATTTGGCTTATCACATAGCTCACACGCTTATTTAGCCCCATCCCCTCCCCTGATTCAGCTGCCATTGTGAAGCAAAGGATGGGATGGCTTCTAGCAGGAATAGTCTCTCGTAATTGTGACTTTGGCCTCTTCTGCTTTTTAAGTGAGGGGCTCTTCGGAAGAGTCTTGAAATCACTGGAATTTCTCCTTTTTCTTAGGATGATAGCATAGAATCTTTTGCAACACAGGATCAATGTTTTGCAATTTGTTATTCCAAAGAGCTGGGCTTTGTTGGGCCAATGAAAGGGTGGCATGGAGACCCCTCCCCGAGTGAGAGGTGGAATGAGTGCCAAGTGTGCTCTGGGCAGGTTTAGAGACACAGGTTCATGGGCACCGCATTGAATGGTCATCCATTCATTCACATTTCACTCCCTCAACAAATAATCATTGAGTTCATTTCTCACCGCCAGAGAGTAGTTTGTAACACAATATACAAACAGAATCTCAGTGTCATGGGGGTGGCTCTCCAGTGGCGGAGATAAATAAGAAACATGACAAAGAAACTATATAGTTTGATACAGTGATGTATGCTAGAGTAATGGAGGAGAGAAAGAGAGCTTCTGTGTGTCCACACGTGTGCAGGATCCCGTGAATTTGGATTAGGCTGACCAAGGAAAGCTGTGCTGAGCTGATAAAGTCTTTTGAGTTAGGTCTCTGTCTTAGGGTTTCTATTGCTGTGAAGAGACACCATGACCACGGCGACTCTTATGAAGGAAAACATTTAATGGGCTGGCTTACAGTTTCAGAGGTTTAGTCCATTATCATCATGGCAGGCCATAGTGGTGTGCAGGCAGACATGGTGCTGGAGAGGAGCTGAGAGTTCTGCACCTTGCAGACAACAGGAAGTGGTCTGTCTCACTGGGCATGCCTTGAGCAGAGGAGACCTCAAAGCCTGCCCTTACAGTGACACACTTCCTCCATCAAGACCACACCTACTCCAACAAGGCCACCCTTACTAATAATGCCACTTCCTTTGGGGGCTGTTTTCTTTCAAACCACCACAGTCCCCAAGAAGGTGATGAAGGGAGCCATCAAATTTCAGGGGCAGGCAGAACCTAAGTGTTGAAAACTGCACTGCAAAGCCTTGAGGTGAAGTTGGGGGTTCTTCAAGAGGGGTCAAGTCATTCAGAGTCCTTGATTTTTACATACACACAGAGCGCACACACACACACACACACACACACACACACACACACACACACACAGAGAGAGAGAGAGAGAGAGAGAGAGAGAGAGAGAGAGAGAGAGAGA
>CABHPH010128521.1:32500-60068 GCA_902168325.1 Peromyscus nudipes
AGAGAGAGAGAGAGAGAGAGAGAGAGAGAGAGAGAGAGAGAGAGAGAAAGCCTTTGAAATGTTTTGAATGGCCTGATTTCATATCTTAAATGGTCTGTGTTGAAAATAATCTTCAGGGCAGAGAGGAAGAACCAGGGAATGAGCTAGGAGACAGCTGAGAGCTGGTTATGGTCTGTAACATATTGCTTACTAGCTAAGTCCCAAACAACCAGCACCAGAGATTGCCTAGTAGCTGTTTACCCGGAATCAGGATGGGGTAGAGAAGCGACGGTAAGCGACTCTGAGCATAACTGAATGAAACCTCGGGTTCCCTACTTCTTGGCCCAGGACTCCCATAGGGCTCTTGTGTTTCTGCTGTTGTTGCTTTGTGGTCCCTTCCTGTGAAAGATCCAGTGTCTGCACTGCCCTTTTGGATGTTTTACGAGAGCAGTGGCTGACCTAATGTCCTTGCTTATGAGCTACGTCTGTTCTAGCAATCACTTTGAAGTTTGGAGGATGTTACAAAGCCCTTTCAGATACTGGCTTGGGTCCTGGAAAGGAAAAGAGACTTTGATATAAAACCTGGTTAAATCCAAATAAACTATAGTTTGGTGAGTGTTATTGTCCCAGTAAGAATCAATTTAGCTGATAATCTGCCAGTCAATGTGGGAAATACTAAATGCCATTAGTACAAACATCTGGGTATGGGATGTCTCTGAACTTTCTATATCACAATCACAATGTGTCTATAAACTTAGAATTATTCTAAAGTAAGAAGCTTATTTTAAGGTAACTCCCAACCAAGACACAGTCACGACACCTGCATGCCAGGCAGGAGGCTCATGAGTTGGAGGGCAACCTAAGCTACATACAAGAGGTCCTTTCTTAAAAAGCAAAGTAAGGCAACCCACCTCCCAAAATAACACAAACAAAAACAGACCAAAAAAAAAAAAAAAAGTCTCCTGAAAGAAAAATCGTAAAGGATCTCTCACAGACATGTTCTATGTACTTACTCTTTTTTCCCCCCTACATCTCTTTAAGAAATTGGCTAACATACAAGTTAAATCTTGTTATTTATTTTTGAGAGAGAGTCTCTTATATGTGTGAAGATGACCTTGAACTTGTGATTCTCCTACCTCCTCCTTCCGGGTGCTGGGATGACAGGCACAGGGCATCATACATGGTTCATACGATGCTGAGGATAGAAGTGGGGTTTTGTGTGTTCTAGACAAGTAGCCCTGTTTCTAGCCCTTCATCATTTCACTTGGATTAAGCAGCTGTTTCTCAGAGCTGGGTGACCATTGACACAAACGAGGTAAGGAGATTTTAAGCACACCACAAGACCACAGACAATGATGAAAAGCCTTCTACACAGTGCCTGGCAGTCGGCCCTGGGATGGTGTGAACACACAGCCCAGCCAGCCTTTGCCCTTGATACCCTCTTCTTAAAGCAGGTTAAATTGCCAGGCTAAATCCACCCTATTGGACTTAGTCTTTGCTTTTGCACACTCTTTTCCAGAGGGAAAAAGCTACAGTAATAGTATCGAATGAACAGAGAAGCGGAACAATCCATTTGATTCCCAAAGACGGAGGTTTTAAATGTGGGGCCGGAGGCTATCTGGATCTTTCCGCTTGAGATCTCGATGCAAAAAAATCAGGTCAGAGTGTTGAAAAGCGGAAAGGTTAGGCTGATTTAAGGAACCAGTGTGGCTCCCACGTGCCTTACCTTCCTTCCTGATGGTACAAGGCACACCCTGGTTAGGAAACTAGCTTCACCATCTTGTGCTTTGTCCTTGAATATATAAAGAATATATAAGGCTGCTCAGAGGACAGTGAGGGATTTCCTCACATCTGACCACAAGTTTTATCATATCCGATACCTGGTCATGATTATTTACAGGGTGTTTGTTTTCATTATCTATGAGCTCTTGTGGCAATTCTGCCAATCCGAAGTTAAAATATTTTGGGGGGTATATTAAAAAAAATCCATCTGAAGCCTCATCAGCCGTGTTCACTAATTCTTGGATGGGATATCGACACTGAGGGGCGGATGTTTGCTTCTGGCACTTTCTAAAAGGAAGTTAGGCACTCATTTATTGGGGATGTTTTAAATGAACCTGCTGGGCTGAAGGAGAAAAGAGGGACGGTTTAGCAGTCTCTCCCACTTCTCAGACTATGAGGAGGAGGAGGGATGGGTATAGCTGCCCCTCCCCATGCTCTCACAGGTAGGGCGGGTCTCCTCACCTCCCCCCACGCCGCTGGCAGGGGCTCTACCGGAGGGTAGTACTTAGGCACGTCCCAGGCCACCGCAGCCATGAACCATTTGAAGTCTTTGCATTTGAGTCGCTTGCGCAGCTCCTTCTGGGCAGAGATGTCCCCGGTGGAGAGGTGCCTGTACTCTGGCCGCCGCTGGTAAATGTACTCAGCAAATTCATCCATCCAGGTTTCAGCCACACGCTTCAGATTCTGTGCCGCGGAGACAAAACAACAACAACAAAAAGAAGTTAGTTATTGGCTCCTACGCCCCAAGGGTCATTTTACTCACATCAGAAACCGAAAAGAGGAAAGTAAAAGAAACGAGGTGGTGTCTGCAGGCAGCCCTGGCTGGTGGGTTATTAACAGTGAGAGTTTTCATACCGACGGCAAGGAGCGTGATGGGATTAGCCGGTGGCTTAGCACACTTTCTGCTTCCGGCCTGGAGTTCAGCTGACAGTATGGTGATTAATTACCAGAGCTGGAAGAAGCTCTCCTCACAAAATTTCCCTCCTGTTATTTAATGTTGATATGTACTTATTTCATTTTTTTACATACAGCCGAAGGAGTTGAAACTGGAGAGAATGCAGCTCCCCTTAGGTATCTCATTACTTAAAGCATTTCGGGATAAAGACATTTTGGAAAGAATAAGGCTGAGTAAACTGCTATTCTTCCCACCCACAAGTGTAGAGAGACTTAACAAAAAAAATTTTTTTTTTTTGCTAATACTGTGACATGGACGCCAACCAGGATTTAATAATTTGCTGCATTTGGAAGTGGAAGGAAGGGAATTAGCTGAGAGCCAATCTCTCTACAGTGCTTCCTGGGGTGAAGGAGTCAGAAGATGGTTGGCAGGAAAATGAACATGTTCCTTAGGATTAGAAGAGCTGTGGGTTGAGAGTAGGAAGGCTATCTATCTGTCTGTCTGTCTGTCTGTCTGTCTGTCTGCCTGCCTGCCTGCCTGCCTGCCTATCTATCTATCTATCTATACAGGATCTCACTATGTAGCTCTGGCTGTCCTGGAACTCTCTCTGTAGACCAGTCAGTCCTCCAACTCACAGAGATCCACCACCTTCTGCCTCCGGAGTGCTGGCATTAAAGGTGTGTGCTACCATGCCCAGCCTGGAAGGCTATGCTTTTCCTGGCTTTGGGCCTGAGCAAATTGGTTAGCCACACTGGGTTTCAGGTTCTAAACCCGAGATGGCAAGAGCAGTGTGTGGGGTGGTTGTAGGATTAAGTGAAGTAGCACTTCTTGTAAACGACTTAGAATTAGTACACACCAGCTGTTATGGAAACTAAGCTGTCGTTATGAGTACGAGGAAGGGTTCAGGATTGGAAATAAAAGAGCTTGGGTTTTAAGCTGGCCACCATAACTCAGGTCTCTGAGAAGGAAGTGGAGTGGAGATGAGATGCTGTCTGACGTCCCTTCAGATTTTACGGCATTAAGTAGTGTGCAGAACAGCCGCACTTGCCTTGGAGGTACCATCTTCATAGGCTGGTGTCCCACAGACTCTGGCTATCGTTCTTTCCAGTTTAAATTGTTTATTTTAAGGGACTGGTTTGTGTAAGCATTGGCCTGATCCACTTTCTCGTTTGCTCTGAGAGGACAAAATGACTATAATGGTTGGGAACTTCAGTAAGAGCCCAACGTAAGTGATTAGAATAAAACTAGTCACTAGTCAAATCTTAAAGAATTGCTATGGAACCTTAAGTCAGATATGAACCCCGAGGTCTGCTGGATCCACAGCTGTATTTTATTCCTAGTGGGACTGTACACTCTACTCCACTGTCTTCAGGTGGAATGCATATCTGCCTTGTCCTTGCTTCACACCCTCCTCAGATTTCTTGGCCATGTTTTCTACATGGTGAGCACTGGGGTGGACCCAGTTAATAGAGTATAATGCAGAAGGGGAGCCACAAACACTGCTCTCATTTCTTGGCTTCTTGTTTTCTAAGATGCTGGTACATAATTAGGCTGATAGTGAAATGACATTGAGATTGTAAGATTTACCCCTGAGACATCCTGTTGGCTTCCTTTGCTTCCTTACAGCCCATCAGCATTGTCTCACACGTGTGGCTTTCCTCTTTCACTCCAGTGAGCCTTGGCAGGTGAAAGTGAACCTTGTTTTGTGATACTCCACCTTCACCACTGATTCTGTACTGCCCAATTCATCAGGGTTCTGTACTGTCCAATTCATTAGAGTTCTGTACTGCCCAATTCATTAAGGTTCTGTACTGCCCAATTCATTAGGAAAGGAAGACACTGATTCTTGAGGAGACTTTCGCTCTGTGATGGAACAGTCTACCCTGTGCATATGTGTCTTTCTAATTTCCTTTTATATGACATTTCTATAAGAAATGCATTTGGTGTTCACTTGTCTTCAGACAACTTTAACAAAAAGATTAAAAAACATAATAGGCAATGTTGATGACTTTAAAACTTGATAATCAAAATTGATATTAAGATAAAGTTCTCACAAACCCCTAAATTATAATGTAGAACACAGAAATATTTAATACTTACTTATTTTATGTCTTTACAATAAATGAAAATAGCCAACAAATTTGCAGAAAAGAATGATAAAGAGGTAAAGGTGTAAATTACTCTGGACAATGAGAAAGAAACTTTATGAAAAGATATATATATATATATATATATATATATGTTTTATATTACAGTAGCTTGCAAAAAGGTCTTGCCACGAAGGGATCTATTTTGATTTGAATGAAAGAGCATTTTTAATTGTAAACACCAAAGTAAGAGATTAAAAAACAAATAAACAATAAAAAACAAACAAACAAGCAAACAAAAATCCCCAGAGAATTTGTTGTATTGTAGTATAGGAGCTGAGGCTGATGGGAAGCTGTAGATATAGCAAGAAACTATTGCCCTGGTTAATATAATACATAAATTCTGACTATGTGGGCCACAGAGTCACCATAATCCAAAACATTTGGTGAACATAGTTTAAAAATCTGTATTCCACCAAATTGGAAAATATAAAAGAAATGGATGAATTTTTGATATGTACCCAAGTTAAATCAAGATTAAATAAACAGTCTAAAAAGGCCCATAACCCCTAGTGAAATAAAGGCAGTAATTAAAAGTCTCCCAATAACAAAAGTCCTGGTGCAGATAGACTCAGTGGAAAATTCTGTTGGGCCTTCGAAGAAGAATTAATGACAGCACTCCTCAAATTATTCTTCAAAATAGAAACTGAAGGGCATTTCCTAATTCTTCTTATGAGGCCAATACTACCCTAATATCAAAATCACACAGTGACTCAAGAGAAAAAGGAAATTATAGACCAACACCCTTATGAACATAGATGCAAAAATCCCCAGTAAAGTACTTATAAACCGAATCTACAAGTGCATCAAAAACATTGTCCACAATGATCAAGTTGGCTTCACCCTAAATAGACAAACCTAATCCACCACATAAACAGTCAGAAAGACAAAACCACATGATCATCTCAGATGCAGAACAGGCCTTAGACAAAATCCAGCACCCCTTCATGATAAAAGTATTGGCGTGATCAGGGATACAAGGAACATTCCTAAACATAATAAAGGCAATTTACAGCAAGCTGACAGCCAACATCAAGTTAAATGGAGAGAAACTCAAAGCGATCCCACTAAAATCAGGATGAAGACAAGGCTGTCCGCTCTCTCCACATCTACTCAATATGGTACTTGACGTTCTAGCAGGAGTAATAAGACAACTAAAGGAGATCAAAGGGATACAAGTCAGAAAGGAAGAAGTTGAAGCCTCTTTATTAGGGGAGGATTATGCTTTTATAAATAAAAGTCTCTAAAAATCCCACCAGAGGACTTCCACAGCTGATAAGCACCTTAAACAAAGTAGCAGGATACAAAATCAACACACGAAAAACAGTAGCCTTCCTATGTACAAATGACAAACACTGAGAAAGAATTAAGAGAAGCTACCTTCAGAATAGCCTCAAAATATATATCTTGGGATAACTCTACCCAAGTCAGTGAGAGACTTATAATAAAAACTTTAAGATACTCAAGAAAGAAATTGAAGAAGGCATCAGAAGATGGAGCTATCTCCCACGCTTATGGATAGGTAGGATTAACATAGTAAAAATGGCCATCCTACCAAAGGAAATCTACAGGTTCAATGCAATCCCCACCAAAATTCCAACACAGTTCTTTACAGAAATAGAAAGAAAACAATATTCAACTTCTTATGGAAAACACACACACACACACACACACACACACACACACACACACAGATATTACCACCACCACCATCAAACAGCAACAACAAAACAATATCCACAACAGCAACAACAAAACCCCACCCCAGAAACAGCATAGCTAATACAATCCTGAATAACAAAAGGACTGTTACAGGTATCACCACCTGAGATTTTAAGTTGTGTTACACAATTATAATAATGCAAATAACATGGTGTTGACATTAAAAATAGAGATGTTGACCAATGGAATTAAATTGAAGACTTAAAAAAAAAAAGAAGCCAAAAAAAGACAGTCTCTTCAATAAATGCAAGCTGGAAGACTGCATGTAGAAGAATGTAAATTTATCACCTTGCACAAAACTCAACTCCGAAAGGATCAAGGACCTCAAAATAGAACCAGATACCCTGACTCTGATAGAAGAGAAAGTGAGGTGGGCTTTGAAAGGGTATACGGCACTGGTTTGGTCGGCAGAAGAGTAACAAGCCATGGTTACCAGAGTTAGAATGGGCTTTATTAGAAAGAAGAGGGGATAGGACAGGAGAAGCCAGGCCTGGCAGAGAAGAAACAGAAAGAGAGGGACGCAGAGAGGTGCAGAGAGAGAGAAGAGAGAGAGACGCAGAGAGAGAGAGTGTGGGTGTGCATGTCTGGCTTTTAGGCTGGGACACAGTCGCCCACTGGTGACATAATAAGGCGCCAGACGAGACCCCAGCTGTGAATATACAGAATCCTTACAGGCTTGAACTTGGAATAGATTTTCTTACAAGGGGGAAACCTTCTAAAGCATTAATTGTTATGGTCAAGGAACAGTCATTATTCCCAAGTCTTTTAATTGATTGGACAAATAAAAATCACTCCAAGGCTATTATTCTAGAAATAACAGCACACTGTGTTAATTTGTGACTGTAATCATAATTCAGTACTTAGCTTTTGGAAAAATATTGGAACAACAGCTGAAAAATGTCACAAGCAGTTGCAGAGAATTTCCATGGCCTTTTTATAGATTGTAGCACAAATTCCACTCTTCCAGGAAGTAGTTATATTCACATGCATTAGAGCACATTGGCATGTTTATACAGGAGCACAAATACACACATTCAAATGTGTGGCAGTAATGGGAAGGTGCAAAGGCAGATTTCTCACTTAGGCATTCCTAGCTATGTAAATGTGCAAAACCATGAAAGTGAGACATTCCAATAACGTCTCTTGCCAGGAGAGCTCTTGCCAGAACTTCCCCATCTGTCTCTGAGATAGAGTGAATGTTGATGATGGTGCTTATGTGTCCAAAGCATAGTTATCAAAAAGAAAGAAAGAAAAAAAAAAAAAGAAAAAGAAAAAGAAATCTAGATCAGGAGATCTAGACATGCCATCCATCAGTCTTCTCCAGAACTCTCAGAACTTAGACCTGGTCTTACATACATGGAGCCAGGTATTCCCTGAGTTTCTGTTAAGTTTTGAGTCTTAAATAAAAGTGCTCTCTACTCCTAAATTACATGTTAGCTTAATCCTGTGGATTCCTGGGGGTAGGTGCTCATATGTACAACCTTCAATTTCCTAATTGGTGATCTTTTTCCTCCTGCTGATATCTTGCTCTTTTCTTGCTCACTAACCTCTATGAGCACTTGAGTGGGCTCACGGGCAATTTCTCTTGTCTTTTTAAACATTTTCTTTCTTTGTTTCTTTCTCCCCTCCCTCCCCCTGCTTTCTTTTTTTGAGACAGGGTTTGTTTGTGTGATAGCTCTGACTGCCCTGGAACTCACTTTGTAGATCAGGCTGGCCTCAAACTCACAGAGATCCATTAGCCTCTGCCTAATGCTACCCAGGTTTTTTTTTTGTTTTTGTTTTCAAGACAAGGTTTCCCTGTAAAGCCCCAGCTCTCCTGGAACTCACTCTGTAGACTAGCCTGGCCTCTAACTCAGAGATTCTTTTGCCTTTGCCTCCTAAATGCTGGGATTGAAGGCGTGTGTCACCCCCGCCCAGCTAATTTCTCTTATCTTGGAAGCACTCCATCGATAATTGGCCTGGGTGTGAATGTTTTTGAAGGTTTTCACGCAACTTTCAGAGCACAGTTGATCAGACAACATAAAGGGTGATGTAAAATATGGTAGTTGGTCCCCTAGATTCTTTACAGATCCATGGCTTTCTGCAAGGAAATCTTCTCTGCCCAGAACTCAGTCCTTTCGGCGGTCAGCTCTGTGCCATGGTGCCCTCCTTCTCAAAACTCCCTTCCGTCTGCTTTGTAGGGCAATATCATAATTTCTATCTCCCTTCCACGAATGTTGAGTCAGCTTTTCCACATCTGCTCCTCCTCCTCATTTTCATAAACGAAGTCTCCCTTCCAGGTGTTTTGCCCATTCCTCAGACTTTGCCCTCTAAATGGTGTCCATTGTTTAAGACACTCCACAGCATGTCCTTAACACTGCTCTGCTGTGGGATGGTCTGTATGTCAAATGCGTTGCTCTGATTAGTCAATAAATAAAACACTGATTGGCCAGTAGCCAGACAGGAAGTATAGGCGGGACTAACAGAGAGGAGAATTGAGAGAACAGGAAGCTGAGTGAGGGAGACACTGCCAGCCACCGCCATGACAAGCAGCATGTGAAGATGTCGGTAAGCCACGAGCCACGTGGCAAGGTATAGATTTATAGAAATGGGTTAATTTAAGATGTAAGAACTAGATAGCTAGAAGCCTGAGCCATTAGGCCAAACAGCTTAAATAATATAAGCGTCTGTGTGTTTATTTTATAAGTGGGCTGTTGGACTGCCGGGGCTTGGCGGGACCTGGAGAGAAAACTCTCCAGCTATACTGCTCCTTCATTTTACTCTTCGGTATGAAACCCTCTGCCTACACAAATTGCTCTATTCATCACCTTTTCAAGGTGATAGAGCTGCAACTCCCATCTTTATATCAGCGCTCACTCCTCAGCCTCAGCATCTCTCCTGTTTTTCTGCTATCCTTCCTTAAAACTCTTTTCTTATTTTTTCCACTTAGTATTGCCAGGTAAAATACATGCTGTATAGTTAAATGTTACTTTCAAATAAACAACAAACAGCTTAAAATTATAAGTATAATTAGCATTTGCCTTATTAATATTATGTGGGACATGCTTCTACTGAAAGCTATTTGCTGTTTATCTGAAAATCAAATGCCACTGAGCATCTTGTATTTTAATTTGCTAAGGCTGGCAACCCTACTTGGTGATATACATAATCTGATTATAGTATGTACTCACTCCACGATGCTTTTTAATTCATCCGCTGTAAGTGCAGAATCTCATAATCTTGACGCTATTGCCAAATACATAGTGAATGTTTTGCTTCTGTGGAAATTATTTCAGAGTCGTGGGAAGCCGCTCTCTGCTGAGGAGTCTGGTGTAATACACAGCAGATATAATAAGGCACGCACTCCCCTGCTTTGCTGGTTTTAACAGGGGGACTCCTGCGGCCTCTGGCTGTGAAGGAGCAGGGAATCAGTTGCAGAGCTTAGGGAAACAACAGGCATTAGTGGGAGCTAAAGGCAAAGACTCAGCACTGCCCGGATGTCCTGTGTGGGGAGGAACTGGCCATGGTCTGAAAATGGTGGGTGAAGCCTCCCGTCTATGCCAAGTTCTGTTCGGTCAGGTAGATTGGGGAGATGGCGCAGTCCCACTCATTTTGAACCCAGGAGGCTTTCATGTGCTAGGGGAATACCCAGCACAGAAGTTATTTAACAGGTACTGGATATGAGAGAGGCACACACACACACACACACACACACACACACACACACACACACAGAGAGAGAGAGAGAGAGAGAGAGAGAGAGAGAGAGAGCGCACGAGAGAGCAAATGAAAGATTTTAAAAGTTTTAAAAAGCTGCAGTTTCAAGCCGGGGGTTGGTGGCGCACGCCTTTAATCCCAGCACTCGGGAGGCAGAGCCAGGTGGATCTCTGTGAGTTTGAGGCCAGCCTGGGCTACCAAGTGAGTTCCAGGAAAGGTGCAAAGCTATACAGAGAAACCCTGTCTCGAAAAACCAAAAAAAAAAAAAAAAAAAAAAAAAAAAAAAATCAGCAGTTACAAAGCTGCGGTTTCCTGTTTGTGAATGAGAAATGAAATCAAAGCTATTATTCCCTGCACCTTTCATGTACTGGTAGACGCGCCATTTTTCCGGCACCCTTCTGTGATTCCTCATATGGCACAGCATGCCCTCTTACTCAGTCCAAACTGTATTAATCTCTGTGTTGCCCCAATATTTATTAACGCGTATAACATATTCAGCTCTACCTAGAGGTGTTTAGGATTTAGATGTTGTTTTCTTTGAGCTACCCAACACTAAGTCTTTCATTTCTTAATTCTAATGCTTCTCAGCTCTTGGAATTGATATTTTGCCCAGAACATTAAATCACATTTCTATCCCAGTTCATCAGAACAATTTCCAGCCCTGACTGTTCTTTGTTATACAGCACATGAAAACAATGAATTCTGTTTGTCCTGCTGGCTCGCAGAACTGCATACATCTATCTGCTAATTATTACTATTATTAATTATTTGTGCCAGCAGCTCTACTGTTGAATTATTCTACAAATACAACTCTTGCTCTGTTTCGAAGTATATTATTTGGGAGTCAGTGGCCACAGCTCTCCCATGCGTTTGTTTTATTTGGGCACATCTCACCTTCGTAGCATGCCTCTATTTCTTTGTGCATGGTGCGATTATTACATGCGCACTAGTGTGACCCCAATCCACAAGCTGTACTTGTGTCAATATTAAGCTATTTTATTACAGCAGGTTGAGTAATAGATTTCTCCTTCATATATATGTATATGAGGAACTATTTCTGAATGAGGCCGGTTTTGCTGGCTACCATTAGTTCTGGGGAGAAAGCTATTTGTTCATGGTCTTTCCCACAACAAGGAATCACACTGCTACCCTATGCATTCACGAATCCTGCTTTGATTTGAAGGCACTTCTTCGTCTCTGCTTTGATACTCAGGAGGGTTTTAGTGACTCAGGAGTTCCACCTCAAATCCCTCTTATCATTGATAATATGATAATGTCATCAGGAGTACAGCTCTTAAAAGAGATTCTTTGTAAGTCATCCCCAGCCTCACAATTATTCACCCCGCTTTGCTTTTCTCTAATCTGAACTTCTTTGAAGTCAGTAGAAAGCTGTCAGTCAGTGTAGGGGGAGGAAGTTAATCCAGTCCCACATAAGAGACTTCCCTGGCAGGTGATTTCTGCTTTCTTCACCAAGGCGAACTGTTTTCAAGTGGTCACCTGCCTTGCTCATCTTGACTAGGGTTAGCTCTTTCTTTGGCTTGTTTGTCTCTATTACATTTTTATCTGAATATTTAGATGCTTGTTGTGGTGCTTATGAAAGCTTTAGTGCACCCTTTCGACACAGAACAGTCAAAAACAACTCAGTGAATGACTTAATTACGACCCTTAATTACAAAATTCTGGTAAGTTGAACTTGACAAACAGATTCACTGAAGAATAACTGTCGCCAAGCTATTCTCCTTTATTTAAACCACTTATTTAAAATGTACAGTTTGGCACACTATCAAATGCTGATTTATTAGTGAACACACCCAGTGTGTCCAAATGTTTCCTCTTGTCTCTTTGACATTTCACCCCAGCAGTGAGGGACATTTAGGTTCAAGCTACCCCTTGGTTAATTAGTCGTGTCTTCACAGAAAATTGTATAAAGACAGAAGGCAGTCTCCAGAATCACGGTGGTGACATGATGGATGTGATGGCACAGGAAACCAGAGAATCAGGGTTCAAGGACACTCTGGAGTACACAGGGAAACCTTAACTAACTTATACACGTGTGCGCATGCTCATGCACGCATGCCCCGCCCCCCATGCGTCACTTCAGCGAGCCCTTCCAAAAGTAACCAAAGCCAAGTAGTACCCAGAAAGTGCTTATTGGACACAAACTAAATGTCCTGGTTTGGGCTCCTTTATAGATTATGTTCATGGTATTTCTTTCAGGCATTGGCATTCTTTAGAAATCTCCACCCTACATCCATCAAGGCCGAGGAATGGACAAGGCAGCGCGGAGTTGTGACAGAGTAATACAGGCTCTAGAGACATGTTAAAAATTTCCAGGAAAGGATGGGGAGAAGGCTCAGAGGCTAACACACTTGCCATGCAAATATGAGGACCAGGGTCTGGATCCCTAGAACCCGTGTAAATGCCAGTGGGGCTTAGGACTTCCTGTAACTCCAGCCTGGGAAGTTGGAAATGGTGGAGCAAATTGGTTAGGGAGTATAGTGGTATTTTATTTGTGCTGAAATGTGATTTTATTTGTATGTTAATAAATAAAGTTGCCTAGGGGTCAGAGCTATTAGCAAGCCATAGTGAGGGCCGGGCGGTGGTGGCACACGCCTTTAATCCCAGCACTCGGCAGGCAAAACTAGGTAGATCTCTCTCTGTGTGTTCAAGGATACAGCCGGCATTGGAGACACACGCTCCAATGTGTGTCTGGAGGTCTGGTACAGACAGGCAGTGACGAGGCAGTCACGTGGTTGGGTTTACGACCAATGAGAAGGCAGAACCGAACTCTATTTAAAGACGAACGCACAGGAAGTAGCTCTCTTTCAGAGAGGTCTCTTGGCGGGAGAGGCTAGCCGGCAGCAGGTGGGTAAGGCTCTTAGCTCTGACCTCTCGGGCTTTTATCTTTACACTGGCTCTGTGTTTCTTATTTTAATAAGACGGTTGGTTACTTCTACAAGGGAGATTTGTCCTACTGGTGAGTTCTGGGATTGAGCGAGGTCCTCTGCCTGGATTTATAATGTGGAAGAGCTGTGGGGAAAAGATTCTCAACACCAACCTTAGGCCTCCACACGCATGTGCGCGCACCCCCCCCCACTTGTACCTACCCACACACATACAACACGTGAACACACACATGGATACCATACACACACACTTGACAATGGAAAAAAAAATAAAAACATTCTCCTGGAAATACCAGACCGAGCATGAGAACAATCTGAAGCCTGGGGCCGGAGCAGGGCTGTCCCCTGGGAAAAGACGGAGTATCTCACCGTTCTGAAAACTTGTCTCACAGACAAATCTACATATTCCAGTTCAGAAACTGGAAATTTTTTTCCCCAAATTCTGGCTAAATCTGTAAATAAAGCTCTCTTCCCTCACCAATTCTTTCCTCTCAGTTTTTTTTGTTAAAATGGCGAGCAACGGGGCTAAGATATTTCACACAATCCCTGCCATGTTCTCAGTCTTGTTAATCCTGCTCATCATGACATCAATCTCTCGCTGTATATCTCTAGTCACTAATGGCACTACACACCCTTAAGTATCCCTATTTTTGTCTCCAAATGTCTTTGTTGGCAAAGTATTTTTTTTGGTTCTTTTGCTCATTAAGACATATTTATGTATTCATTTATGTGCGGGAGTCTGAACCCTCACCTATGCTAAGTATGTTCAGTACCACAGAGTATGTCTGACCCACGTTTTCCCTTAAATTATTGGATTTTGAGAACTCTTTACATATTCTGCATCCAAGGTCCTTGTCAGACATGATTTTCAGGCCTTTCCCAACACTCCTTCTCCTGGATTTTTATTCTCAGTGCCTTCAGACTAGGAGGTCTCCATTTCAATGAAGCTCAGTTTATCAGTTGTTTTCCTAGGGATAGTTTCTGTGGTATGTCTAAGAAATTTTTGATTACATACACATTTTTCTTCTCTTTCTTCTCTAAAAATATTGTAACTTTGTCTTTTGCATATATCTGTGGCTCATTTTGAGTTGATTTTTGCATATACTACAAGATATGGATTGATCTTTATTTTTTTAGGTATGTATATTCAATTGTTTTAAGATTGTTGAAAAAATTCTACTTTCTCCACAGGTTTCCCTTTATATCTTGTTGGAAATCAATTGGCTATGTGTAAGAACCCACTTCGGAACTCTCTACTGTCTGTTGTCTTTCAGAAATGAACTCTTACGCAGATTAGTCAGGATTTTGTTATTATTGCCGAGTTGCAGTAGCTACTCATACTTTATATTAATACTTTATCAGATATATGATTCACAAAATCAGCATTTTAAATTATATTTTATTTATTTACTGTGTGTATGTGGTAGATTCACAAAAATCAACAGTTTTAATTATGTTTCATTTGTTTATTTACTGTGTGTATGTAGTAGCTTCACAAAATCAGCATTTTAAATTATATTTTATTTGTTCATTTACTGTGGTTGTGTTTCTGTCTGTGTGTCCTTGGGTGAACCTGTGGCATAAAGACAACTGCAGGAGTTGTCTCGCTATTGTGGGGACAGGGAGTTGTACTCAGGCATGCTGAGCCATCTCCCTTGCCAGATTAACAAGATGTTGCTGTCGTTTTTTGCCATTTCCTTGGCCGCCTTATTACTCTGCCTGTAGTGTCTCATGTATACAGTTGACATAGAATTACATCACTTTCCTCCTACAGATCCTCCCAAGCGCTCTTCTTCCAGTCTCTCCCATGTCCCCTTACTCTGAAGCGGATAGCCTCTTTGTCTGTGGTTATTACTGGTGTACACACACACACACACACACACACACACACACACACACACACAGAGAGAGAGAGAGAGAGAGAGAGAGGGAATGTCACAAGGCCTGAAGCAAACAAGGCAAACGGAGGCCATCCTAATATGTGCTGCAACATTCATTTCCTGGTTGTTAGTGGGCTCCCTTTGATTCCCCATACCGTCAAAACAGGCAGAAAAAAAAAAAAACACTATGTTTCTAGTTGCTCTTTGCAGTTTTCATAGCTCAAATAATGTGTCTGTCCAATGTTCAGGTGACCTGTGAAGTTTTGTTTCTGCAAATGCTTTTCAGAATTAGCCCATCTAAATCATCCGGATACTACAAAGCTACTCTCCAGTGTTTGGCCATTTCTCAGTTTACAGATCACCCAGAGCAGAGTAAACTGTCTGCTCTACCTCCTTGGGTACTGAAAAGGAGACACACTTAAGTTGGAAATGGAATTCTTGCCACGAACTAATAAACCATTGGAAACAAGGTGATGGGGATGGAGATGAAGGAGCAGATGCCTCGAGCTTGGTGGCATTGTGCATTCACACATCTCAAGGGAAGAGGCTAATTCCACACACTGAGTCCCTCCCCTCCACGTGCTCCTGTGGCTTTATGAAAGATTGGGGTCCTGGAAGCCAGAGATGTGAAGCAGCCATTTCCAATCTTGAGGGCTGCATATCTGTCTATGGAGACTGTGATGTACCGAAATACTTTATTTGCTTAAATTTCAGCGGCTTAATTTTGTAGCAGCAGGGACCTATTTTGTCTGAGCAGACTTTCTTCTTTCCAGATCTCCAGTAGAGTTGAGGATGCAGGAAAATGTTCACTTCTAATGGGGATAATGATTAAAACCACAATTATAACTCCCTCTAGCCTACCAGTCAGCTCACCATGTCGTTTGCTTTTTAAGTGCTTTCAAGAAAGCAAGCTATCTAAATGCTAAATAACAACACAGAGTGCCAAAATGCTCTGGTTGGAGCAAGAGGAACCAACACAGACTGAGAAACAATAGAAACAGAACGGAAGCATGCTTTCGATTCCATTAGGAATGACAGAGTAAAAGTAATCATTATCTATGTTAGCCAGTGATTACATAAGTATACACAGCTACAATTTAAATATTATCTTGATTCAAGACCAGCCTGGTCTACAGAGCGAGATCCAGGAAAGGCGCAAAGCTACACAGAGAAACCCTGTCTCAAAAAACCAAAAACCAAAAAAAAAAAAAAAAAAAAAATCTTGATTCAAGAAAATACTCCAGTGCGTATACACAAAGCTAAAATAAAAATGCTGACCATTAGTATTAGGCCCCCAAATGCTGAACATTGTCCCCACAGCTTTAAAAGACTGCTCGAATCAATTTCCTGTTTTGTTTTGCATACCAGGAGATATTTTATAGTTGACGCACAGGCCATAGCTGAACTTAAACTTGGGATAGCATCAGGAAATATTTGAAACAATTCAAATGAACAAAATGACTTAACATTAGGAAGAGCATAGCATTCGTAGGGGCTTTGTGGGAAAAACACGAGGCTCAAATAAATAGGAAGAAACTAAACTGGAGATTAGTTTTGACAGGTTGTAGGAAATTGTGAAAATTTAAAATAATGTATTTACTTCATAGATGTTTGTATGACATGAAATGGCAGGGGACTGTTCATGTCAACTCTTTGCTATTTTACCTTTGCTTTTAGGGTCTAGCTGTGTATGAAAATTCTATGCTTTACCTCCACATTGTTTGAAAAACTGTAGAGAGCCCTGAGCTGAGCAAGGATGACACCAATGGACATTCCAAAGTGGATGGGGAAAAGGCACGGGGCCTCAGTCCTACACAAGAAACACAGGCAGTTGAGGAAAACCAAGAGTGGGAAAGACGGCCTTCCCCAGGAAAGAGCACCCCAGCTGGGTTTCCAGGGCCAAATGGTCAGCCCTGAGAAGAAACACACACGGAACATCAGACAGACTGAACAGAATATATTTGGGAAAACACACACACACACACACACACACACACACACACACACACACACACACACGTAAGCAATAACAGTAAAAAAGGGCCAACAATTTGAAGGAGCAAGGGGTTGGATATCTGGGAGGCTCTGGAGGAAAGAACAGGAAGAAATGTAGAGGATAAAGTATTCTTTTAATTTCATTGGTTATTCAGACAAAGAGAATTGACACTTCCAAATCCTGACATCCTTGGGTTAGGAATAAGGAGCAGTCGCAGGTCAAATAGTGCGAAAGTAACTCATGTTTCATGTTTTCACGGTTCCTATTTCCATGCGTCAGCACTGCTCCCCTTTCGTGTTGCACAAGCATCCAGTACCCAGGGTTCAAGAAGAGGGTGAAGCTAAAGGGTGAGGGTGAGGGCTCCGCCAGGGTTCCTTACCATAGTATACTTGTCTCCAGTGTGTGTGTGTGTGTGTGTGTGTGTGTGTGTGTGAGGGATGGAGTCATCGAGGCACCATTACTTTACAAAGAAATGCTTTGAACTCACTGGAGAAGCACAGTGCTATTGGTTTAGGATACATAATGTGCCATATGCATTTCTGCCTGGAACACAGCATGCACTTGATAGACACTTATTGATAGAATTTTTGAGCCTTCTTGAGGTAACATTTATTATCTTCATAGCATGCAATGGGATCATCATAGCTTCACGATTTACTGAATCATTATTTCCCCCAAAGATTTATAATTTATTTTAAGGGAGGATGTCATGGAAAATAATTGAAGCATCATTTATTGAAAAATGCCTGAAATTCTTTAAAAGAAGAAAATCCATCTAAATGAAGGTATTATTTTAGTGGAAACTATTCTGTTTTTATATTGTGGCCAAAAGGAAAGAGCAGCAAGCCCAAGATTGCAGTGTGTGAATCATATTTAGTCCTTGTCAGCGGTACGGGACAGCCTTATTGCCCTTTCTGTTATATAGGAAGGGAGAATTAGAGACGTCATTATCTTCAGAGAGATAGCTGCTGCACAACAGGGCTCACCATTTACGCAGGCCGTCTTGGGGGAAGAATCTATCATTTGCTGCTTTCTGGGAGAAAGCCTATGATGGGCCACCATGCCCCTGAACTTCCTGATAGTTCAAATAAAGCACCCGGGCCCTACAGCATTGAGAGCAACAGAAAGAAGCACTCACGAGCTGCACCGCTGTCTAGGGCTGTCATGCCACGGCTCTGATTTGCCAGGCAGCCCTCTGAGAAGAAACTGCTTCACAGCCATTAGGGAGAAAGGTCAATTTGTGGGAGCTGAGATTTCTCATTTATCATCCTACTCTTCAGTCTTGTGGGCGATTTTATTTTCAGATATCAAGCCTGTCATTTTGGGCTTGTTAGTGCTTTTTATCAACGGATACAGTGTCGCGACACAAACAAGAGAAGGCTGCAGATGTGAGATAGTATGTGTTTCCCTTTCAACTAGTTCAGACAGGAATCACTGATCCGGAGATCAACAAAGAAGTGTCTAGTAATTGACTTGGGGTGGTCTGCCTGCTACCCTGAAGTACTCCTCTACCCCATTCCTCCTCCTCTGTACGACTCTCCCTACCTCCAGCTATTTTAGGGCCTTTTAAGAATTTTAAGGATATCTCAGAGATACTCTATAAAGTCAGCAGATTTGGGCATCACCAGGGGAATGTTTGGGGAGAAAGTTATCTTTGGAAAAGCCTAGTAAGAAAACATTTCATAGCTGACACCGTCAAGCAGCCTGTCTATTTCAGACCTTAAAATTACCTTTCATACCTATGGGGTATAAAACAACTGTAGGGGAATGTCAAGGGTCTTGCTATTCAGACAAAGAACACTCATTAAAGTCAAATATGTTTCTAACATGTATTTATGTGTTTTATGAGACTATTAAACATAATCTGCTAGCTAGGCTAGGGATAGTGCTGCAAGCCTGTAAAATGAAGACTCCAGGAGGTAGAGGCTGGAGGATCAGGAGTTCAAGTTCATCCTTGGCTGCATAGTGAGTTTGAGGTCAGCCTGGGCTATACAAGACCTTGTCTTAAAACTAACCAATCAACCAACCAACCAACCAAAGTGGTCCTCTCCAACACAAAACACCCTTCCCTCAAATCCCATAACCTAGTTAACATCAAGTATATAACACTATATATATATGTATATATGTATATATATGTTAGATGTTATACATGTCATATATTGTTTCTTCTATTAAGTCAGAGATTCAGTGATAACATACATGAAAAGAGTTTCCAAATAACCTAACTATGTTAAATTCAGATCTCATCCTACTGTGAGTTTAATGATTCCTTCCACCCTTCCCTCCGACTAGTGGTCAGTATTCTGGTGACATACAGTTAAACCATCTTGACTCTACCCAACTGCCATAGGCAAGAGAAGCCAAGATTTGTGCTTCACTGGCTCTTTGCTTAGAGCCCCAGAGCCTAGAATCATGCCTGACACACTCAGCAGCTTTTTCTTCTTCTTCTAGAAAGGCAACATTCCAGGGAACAGCACACGTTCTTGCAGACGTGCAGAATCTAAGCAAAATGTGTCTCTCTAGACCTGGTGCTCCCAGAGCCCAAATCAGAATTCACTTACCTATGCAGTCCCCAACCTCGTCTCTCCCCTTTCTCATCCCCTCTGTTTTTGTGCTGATACTAGCTTCTCTCACACGCCAAGGGGGAAACTTCACACATAGTCCATCGAACCTAACCTTTTTTTTTTTTTTGCACAGTATAGCAAATTCACACAAATCTTTTAAGAAATTGTCTTTACAGGTTTCTTGCGTCTGTAATGTTACTTTCTATATTCTCGCTCTGCTTCGATATTGGTTGATGTTTTCATTTTACTCTTTGTACTTTTCCTCTAGCTCTCCCTGTCTGAAAACCATCCGTTCCTCCTCACAGTCTGAAAGAGGAAGATGGGCCTCCTGGTCCAGAGACCTCCAGGGTCTTCCTCCATTACGTGTTCATGGGTCAGCCTCACAGGTCTCAAATGCAGCCTGATGTAACTGTGTGCCCGCTCTTTCCCGCTTTTGCTGGTGCCTCTGCCATGAAGGCCATAGCTGCTTTTTATTCCAAATCTTCTGTAAAGGCAGGGGTGTTTAAGGGTATGCTTTGGTCACAGACTTTGGGTCATGATTCCAAGTCTACTCCTTTGCCATTTAACCTCTGTCCCTTTTGCTGTGAGTTGCCATTTTTTTCCCCAGAACTATAGAACATTCCAGAAAATATGACCTCTACCAGATTTCACTTCTTTGACCTTAGCTTTTTATTCTGAAACCTGTAAAAAAAAATCTAAATTCCCCCACATTCTTGAATGGTTGTCATTAAAGTCAAGATGACATTTTAGAATCAAAAATAAATTCCTGGCACATCAAAGGTGAAATATTGGGATATGAAGTCCTGTCTGACATGCACTGGTGGGTCTTTACAGACTTAGGATAGGGGTTTCTAGCCTTGGCTCAATCGGTAAAATGTCTGCTATGCAAGTCCAAGGACCTGAGTTTGATCCCCAGCACCCACCAAAAAGCCAGGCATGGTGGTGCATGCCTGTAATCCTATTGCTAGGGATGTGGAGACAGGGTGGATCCTGATAGCCCAGGACCCACGAAAGACCTTGTTTCAAGGCACAAGATGGGCAGCCTGTGAGGAACAGCACTAGAGGTTGCTCTCTGGCCTCTACACCCATGGGAGTTTACACACATGTGAACTTGCCCCTCTCCCATAGTTGGTTCTAGGCTTCTCTCCTGTTAGCAGGAAGGGTGGCAGTTGTGTGTGCTTCCAGGACTGCCCACCTCATAGTCTATAGCATGGTCCTCTTTGGGGGACCCTCCTAGGGAAACTTCCCAGGGCTACGATGCTGCTATTATGTCCGTTGGGGTGGTTTGCCGTGGGGTAGGTCCCCCTTTCAAACCTAGTGGCTTTGAGGGTCTCGGACCACACTGGAAATTATGGGAGAGTCTGAGTCTCTTCCCAAGGAACTAACAATTACTCCTCCTTTAGGAGAGTGTTTGTCAGAAAGAGAAGGTGGACTTGGGACCCTTCTAGCCATTTCTTAGTCGGCCACATCTAGTGGGGCAAAGCAATTTTCATTCAACCTCTGCTGCTCGTGATCCTCTGTTGAGCCCCAGACACTGCCATTCTGGAACAGATGATTGATGGTCACCACAACGCTAGAGTCTTTCTAGTCTCAACAACTGTAGAGATGAGCATCCTTTCTCCCGGGACCGCTCATTTACTCCCAGTGGAAGACGTCATGGCTGGGCTCCAGTGTGCTGACATTAGGTCCCAAGTCGACTCAGAAAAGTAAACAGGATTTTGAATGCCAGGCAAACGCTCTGGTTCCCACAGGAAGCTGAGTTGTACGTTACCAAGTCCCAGATTTTTGCCTTTTGAGGAAACGACACAGGGAGGTCAAGTTTTGCTTTTACTCAATCAGGACGTTAACAATAACAAACTGGCTACCTTGAACTCCGAAGTACAAGAGAACCCTATATTAATGCACACAACCTATACTGCTAGGTTGAGTAAATATAGCTTTGTGATTCTTCTTTTTCTCTGTTCACCGAAGATTGAGTGAAAACTTGGCTAGAAGTTGACGCTGGTCACTGGTTCTGAATTTTAAAACCCTGTTCTTAGAAATCCGTTACTCTAACTGAGGTATCCTTAACGGTCTTCTTTTAAGTCTTTTATTTGCAAGGACTGAAGTTCAGAACTAAAATAGCACTGCCCCTCCTTCTGATGTTTGGACACTTGTTCATAGCACATGTGGAGAATCATTTGTTATCACATGTTTCACAGATGGGTAGCTTGTGTCATGTCCTCTGGTCAGAGTACAGTGCTAAAGAGAAAGTGCTGAATGAGGTTATTTGAATTTGTTTCTAACAATAAACACTAGTGTGTTGAGTAGGGGACTTCAGCCTGTGTGTGCGTATGTGCGTGCACACACCTGTGTGCATGCATGTGCATGCGTTTACACCTCTGTGTATTTGGAGGGAGCTGGAATCATCAGTTACATAAGTCCATAAATGAAAAGTACACATTTTCACCGGATTAAATGAGCTTTGTAAAGTACATAAACAAGCCTTTGGGGTCACATTTCTAGCTTCGTCTCCATTTCCTAACGAGGCCATGAAGATTAAAATATCTACTGACGAGATGTGACTCTGCATTTCAATTCTCTTGACAGTCTCTCATCATTTTCGACGATTTAGTAATAGCAGAGTGTGGCAAAGTAGCTAGGTTTCTCCCACAAAATATCAGAATTGTTTTTCATTTTAATATACTTTAAAAGATCATAAAATGTTCCTTAGAGTGACATTTGAGCCTCAATATTTATGACTTTCTGATTGCTCTAGCAGTTTAGGAAAAAAACTAAAATGAGCCCTCAAGTAAAATTTTAAGTGGAAAAGATTAAAATCAGAGTTATGGACTTCTTTCATTTGAATGAATATTCATTTTTTTCCTGGATGTTTTATGTGCCAACCCTGGTTTCCCCATATTTGACAGTTTTTGAAAAAGTGCTTCATTTCTTTCCCCAAATATATGAGCTGTTTCATTTTTTATTTTTGCAAACAACCCCCTTTTGGATCAACATCCTTTTCCCTACTCATCTTTTACACTACGAGCTGGCCACATGCACCATCTGCCCACAAATGAATGAGGCACAAGTTGAGGAGAATGAGTGAAGGGAAGTAGATGAATGGGAAGACCCCATTCATTATCTTCAGGACTTTTGCACTGCGATGGTATCCACACAGCTGATTTGTAACGTGTGCTTGGATTTGTTGACTCTTTAACCTGCCTGTGAATTTGTATTTCTTCCTCATTCATATGCATTAAGTCCTTTGACTAAATTAAACTGTATTTCTTCAACCAAAATACAGCTCTTTAATCAGTTTATGATTTCATAACTGCTATTTTTCTCCAAACAGTGTTTTTAAGCACATATTTAGTGCGATGCATTATTAATATCTTATTGTTTTGGAGGAAGCGGGGAGTGGTCTGATGACAATTTCCTATTACGGAATGTGCAATGTAATCTCATTCTAGAATGTCTCACGACTGTTAAAAGGACCGTGGATGTGGGTAGAGGAAGATGTGAACGCTGTTGACAGCCTCACAGAGCAAGGGAGGAAGAACAAGAGCCTGGAGCGATGTACTAGCGATGATAATTTTATTAAAGTTCATTAAAATGTCTTAAGTTTTATTAACAACTTGAACCTTTGTTTTGTCCTTGAGGAGTCTAATTAATTAAACTCTTCAATAAGTTATCTGAATGTTCTCCAAGCTCTATTTTAGATGATGGCATAATGTAAAACAGCAGACCCAAAATCCTACCCTTGTGAGACTGATCTGTGAATGAATCTAGTGGAATAGTTTATAACAACAACAACAACAACAATAATAGTTGTGCTTACAAAAAGTTGCTATTTGAGTTTACTGAATCATGTAGAAAAGCCCCGAGTGGTTGTGCATTGCACCTTAGTGAAGACCTCAAAAAGAGCAACTCAAAATTAAATCCCTAGGGGATCATAGCACCAATACATCTGGAAGACACCACGCTTTTAGACTTGGCATCTAAGCTGTAGCACACGCGTAACGTGGTGAAGACAACAGACGCATCCAAGAGGAAAGCAACATGGATGACAGACACATTGTTAAGGCTGTTTGGAGAAGGTTTGTGACTTTGTATCTCCCCAAACAGGCATATGGAAGCTTCTGAAGGGCAGATGGTAAAAGTGTCCTTGCATTTGATCTACAAGAAAAATTTTATTCTAAACAAAACAAAACAGAAATGAAACAAAACTAGACTTGCTTAATTAAGGGAAATTTGACGATGGTCGGAATCTATATCTAGCATTAGCTCTAGTTCTAAAGGAGTTCGAGAAACTTGAGTCTGAGCCTCCACTTCCCCCATCTCGTTTATTCTTTATTTTATTTGACTAATTATGTTCACTATTACTCTCCATGCTGGGGGAAAGATGGCCATCCATCCTGCAGGCCCGGCTTTACACTACTACTGTTGGTCACCCATGTGTTCATGAGCAAGCCACCTCCCTAAGCCTCCATTTGGTCTACAAATAGGTGACACTGTAGACAAGCACATCACCTGGACTGACGGCTGACCCCATTGGTACTTAATGCTGCTAACAAGGATTAGCAGAAGATGATGGTTACTATTAAACACAACGCATGTGAAATGCGGCGACACACCATAAAACCATTACAGTCAATACTTCTTTAAGCAGTGGAGATGGAGTAGAGGAACGGGAACTCTTGACACCATGGGTACGGTTGAGTGCCCGCCCGCAGGAAGCAGAGCCTGTGTGAGGCCAGACTCTTCTGATGCCTAGTTACTCACTCTTGCCAGGCTGGTCCCAGATGGAACTTTGTAAGGGACATACTTCCTGTAGATATGACCGACTCTAGAACACGGCACGTCAAACATTTCTCCTCCACACATCCAAACCTAAAGAGGAGAAAACAAAACAAAAGAGAAGGGTAAATTTCACCAAAAAGAGGAATTATTAATATAATTTATAAATCATTTGCACATTTTCTTTTTTTAAAAAAATATTTTATTTTTAAACTACGTGTATGAGGGTGTGTGTGTGTGTGCATGTGTGTGTGTGAACATGAGTATCTGTGGAGACCAGAAGACTGTGTTGTATTCCCTGGAACTGGAGTTACAGGTCATTGTAAACCGCTGGCTGCAGGTGCTGGGAACTGAACTTGGGTCCTTTGGAAGAGCAGTGACCGTTCTTAAGCATGGAGCCATTTCTCCAGGCTCCTACAATTCTTATAATGTCTCAACTGAAGAATTTCTGTCATAGGCAGTTAACCAAGAAAAAAATAAAAATTTAAAATCTAGATTTACAAATGCATAGAACAACAAAAAAAATTAGTTCCCTAAAACTATTTTTATAGATAGTATCCTGACATTTCTTTTCATCCTGGGAGAATTTAATCAAAATTATTATATTGAACCAGATTTAATGCTTAGATATCTTCTTTGTATAGGTACTTGCTTTTGATAATTTTGTTAAATCATTTAAAAATATATTACTAACACTGAAAAACTGAAATTGTAAAGGTGGAATTTTCAGAACTTTGAAGTCAATGATGAAATACAAAGCTACCTAGGATTCAGGTGGAATCTAGATTCTGATGCTTGTAGCAGGGTTAACCTTAACATCAGTATTGCACCCTCTCCCCTCTACTACCAGTCCTTTCCTGGCCACACATGACTGGTACATGATGTGAAGCCGGGAAATACATGCCCTTAGATTTTATACTTAAATATAATAAAACAATTAACTGGCTATATTGCATTTCACTATGACAAGTCATGTGGACAGATACATAGTCACAGACTTACCTAAAAGATTCTATACTATAAAACAATTTAGCTATCAAAACATAGATCTAGGATTCATAAAGTGGTACTTTTTTCCTGCAAGAAAAATGAAAAAAAAAATGAAAGGGTTAGCGATAGTTTCATGGTTTATGTTATGTGCTAACCTGACTGGACCATGGTGCCAGATATTTGCACATGTGGATGTTTCTGTGAAGATGGCATTTGCCTTTTTGCATGAGATCAAAGTTTAAAGTCAGTGAACCTTGAGCAGCCTACATTACCCTTCATACTGGTGTTAGGTCTCGCCCAATCAGCTGGTGATGTTAGGGAAATAAGGACCACCTACCAAAAACCCAAACACCAGACATGAGAAGTCCTCTTTTGAGTTATTGGTCAGGGCTGTCTAAGAGACTCCCAAAACATACAGCCTATGGCTGTTGCCCTTGCTTACTCGCAGAGGTGGAAAGTAAGTTCCTATTACTAAAGACTCAGAAACAGGGACCTGAGCTAACTGTCCTAGCAAGTCCCCTCCGTAGCCTTCATGGTACCAGAAGGTGCCACACAAGCTTGCAAAGGAGAGACACAACCAACAGTCCTGCTCAGACATGATGTCCATGAACACAGCAATGACCAGCATGGCACAGTAATCCTATGGGTTCATCAGTGGCACACATACCTTGGTGGTAACCAGTGGCTCTCCGATCAAACTTAAGACACACTCAACAAATAGGAGGCCATGCTTGGCACTGAAAACCTAGCTGTCTAATCAGTGCTAGTGAAATCATGGTTATTGGAGGAGACTCTACAACCACTAATTTACTAAGCCAGCATAACACCTAACTGCAATATATAAACATGTGTCTCCATGCCCACATCCTTAATCAATATTCTATCTACAGAGTTAGCAAACTGCCCAGGCTTGAGAATTAATAATGCTGTCTTTTCAGGACATATGGTCTCTTTTGGAGCTATGCAACTTTGCTAATGAATAGGCATGGCTGTATTTCAATAAAATTTTGTTTATCAAAACAGGCACAGGGCCATGGTTTGCTGTCCATTCTTCTATAAAGCACAAAGCATTTCACACAGAGAAATTCAGTTGGCCTAAACCAATGTATGAGGGAGATTATGATTTCCAAAACTAGACACCGTAATATCTTTCACTCCATATGGTCTTTTACCCATGGCTTACTATTCTCGCACTGAGGTGCAGATCTAGGTCCTTTCTCCTTGAATTTGAGTCAGCTTTAAATTCTTAAGCCAGGGGACTACAGCAGAAGTGACCTATGTCATGATTGACAGCATAGCTTCTGCCTGTCTGGTTAGTGCATTGTTTTTGTGATTCTGAGCTGCCACACCAGACCTCTGATTCCCTGATGCTACCATATCATGAAGAAACAGAGACCACATGAGACTCCATGTGACGCTTCTTGCTCAGCAGCCTCTGTTGAGGTCTTCACTAATGGCCAACATCAGCTGGCAGACACATGAATGAGAATCCTTTACATGATTGCAGCCTATGCTGTTGAGTTCACACTCATGGAGCAGAAACATGATAAATAACTCCTTTGTGTCTGTTTTCGATTTTAACCACATAGAGCCGATTAGCTTAGTTAATTAAAGGTTGTTGTATGCTGCTTAATTTCTGAGTACATTGTTATGCAGCAATGGAGGCTAGAAATACATACCTTCAAATACATAATGAAGGCAAATTGACAGCCTAAATCTATGGATCATCCCTCGGCTTCATCTTATCATCTTTGAGAGACACGGTGCTAAGATTCACCGTTTTCCATGCTTATTTCTCTCTAGGCACACTGCCAGGTTAAAATTCCTGTGTATTTAGGTGGGGAGACCTGACTATTTCTTTCCAGTGGATGTGAATAAAGGTGTTATGTGTCACTCCTGGAACAAAGACATTTCGAATGGGGGCTGAGGAGATGGCTTGGTTGATAAATTGCTTGCCACTCTACACAAGGATGGAGACTTGAATCCAATCCCATAGAACTCTGTAAAACTGCCAGACACACCCCTCTAATTTCAGTGCTGGGGAGGTATAGATGAGAGAGTCCCTATGGCTTTCTAGATAGCTAGTCTAGACAAATCAGTGAGCTCCAGGCTCAGAGAGTCTGGAAAAGAATGTGAAGTGCAGTAGAGGAAGATACCCAATGCTGACCTCTGGGATAAACACACACACACACACACACACACACACACACACACACACACACACACACA
>CABHPH010128521.1:60078-80751 GCA_902168325.1 Peromyscus nudipes
ACACACACACACACACACACACACACACACACACACACACACACACAGAAATGCATACCTCCACCACATGCATGGATACAAACGTAATAAGCATGTATATACATGTGAACACACACAGACAAAGAAATTATGAGTGGATTTCCTCACATATCTTCTTCAGAGGATAAAGAGGAAGATTTGGTGCTGTGGAATAATGCTTTTGTACACTGGTTTAATAAAATACTGATTGGCCAGTAGCCAGGCAGGAAGTATAGGTGGGATAAGCAGACAAGGAGAATTCTGGGAAGAGGAAGGTTGAGTCAGGAGATGCCAGTCCACCATCCAGGCAGCAGCATGTAATGACACACAGGTAAAGCCACAGAACATGTGGTGACATATAGATGAACAGAAATGGGCTGAGTTTAAGTGTAAGAGTTAGTCAATAGTTAGCCTGAGCTAATGGCCGTAAAATTTTAATTAATATAAGCCTCTGTGTGTTTACTTAGGTCTGAGTGGCTGCGGACCACAGGGCCATGGGAGCCGTACAGGACCAGAAGAACTTCGGCTACGATTTGGGACTATAGACATTCGTGGAGTCTTTAAGTGACAGGATATGGGTTCCAGAAAACCTGGATGGAGACTCACATCCTTCTGCAAACCTGAACAAAAACCATGACAGGAGTGACAGAGAGACCTTAGGGATATTAAGTTGTCAGTGTTTGGGCCTGGCTGCAGTAGCTGATCTCCCTATTATGTGTTTCTCAGACTCTACAGACATGCTTAATGAAGTGTATTGGTTTGAAATGTAATTATTTGAGAGGTTGCTTCATGTATTATTCTTTTCATTTTACAGAGGGGGAAATGGAAAGTAATCAGACAGCAGATGAAGGAACGGGATGAAGGGTGAAGAACGTTCTCCAGTTTTGTGTATAGTCAAATGTCAGTTCTGATTAGTCAAAGCTAAGCAAGGGTCAAGATAAAGAGGCTTTCTTGCCATCAGACCACCTGCTGCTAGGAGACAGTCATTTTTCGGGACAGGCTTTGGCTTTCCCATAATGCTACTGTTAGTCTGTAGAAGTGGCCACCCTTTCCTGAAGCATCAAGGGGTGGCGGGGGCAAATGAGGGCAAACCCTGAGAGTACAGTCTGGAGCAATGTCATCCATTTTTCTATCCTTACTTTCTGTTTTTGTTCAGATGATCATAACACTTAGGAGGTGATGCGGTGGACTAAATGATGTGCATGGTGAAACTCTGAGAGCCTAAGAGCTTCCACAGTAGAAAGCTAAATCAATCATCATTGCGTGTTGCTCTGGACTAAGTGTTTATGTCACTGGCCCCCGATTCATACACTGCAACCCCCACCTTCCTGTGTAATGGTATTAAGAGGTGGGGCTGCTGGGAGATAATTAAAGATGAAGGTGGCATGGATGAGATAAGTGTCTTTACATAATAAAGGAACCCTAGAAAGTTCTCCTATCCTCTTTTGTTGCTATGAAAGGATAAGGTGGTGGCCACGTGAGACCTGGCAGATAGCCCTCACTGGAGCTCCAGAGTGCCAGAGCCCTGACCTCAGATGCCTGGACTCAGCAGACTGCCAGGAATAAATTCTGTGCTTTAGAAGCCCCTCAGTCAAATATACTTTGTTGTAGCTGCCCAAACAAACTAAGGTTCTCTTTTTTTAAAGATGTGAGCAATGCTAACAGACGCATAGAAATAAAAATACTTTAAAATAATTAACGCTTCAATTTGTTGTTGTTATTGTTGTTGTTGTTGTGACTGGTCATCACAGACATATTGACTTAAAACAACCAGAGTTTTCTCATTTTTCCATATGGTTGCAAGTCCCTGTGAGTTCAGTGGAACTCTCTACTAAGGGTCCCACAAGACTGGAGTCTGGGTGTCTGATGGGCGGAGCCTTTACCTGGAGCCTCTATAGATGAATCTGCTTCCAAACTCATTTAAAACATTGGCAGGAGTCACTTGTAGGACCAACATTCCCATTTTTCTTGCTCTCTACTGATCAGTGCCCACTCTCTACCAGGAGCTATTTTGGTTCTTGGCCCAGGGACATTCCATCTCAGCACAGGTGACTCTCACTCATTAGGCTGGGGCCAGTGAGGCTGAAGGGTTTAATAACCTTAATGGCATTTGCCAAATATCTTTCGTCTTGCACTGTAAGATGTTATGCGTTATATTGGCATGTACAACATATATTATTTATATGACAAGCTGACATATGTGATTAAACAAGGTCAGAGAATCAAATGAATTAGTATTCACATCTTCTCTCAATAAATACGCTCAACTCTTTAAAAATCTTCCTTCCAGAAGTTGGTCAACTTTACTATAAAGTAAAGTCAAATTCAGGAAGTTTCTGTCCAGATTTTTCAAAATGCTGAATTCAATGTTACAAAAGCAGTAGACTCGTGGGATTAATTTTTCTGCATTATTATCACTATGATTCTTTACAACCATAAATATGATCATCACATGCCTTCTTTATAACCTGCCGGTGTTTTCCTATTACTCCCAGGGTAACAACTGTTTGTTGACTTGTCTTGAATGACGTCTTCCCTCTTCCTGGTCAGGGCCACTTTTAACTCCACACAAGGTTTTGCTGCCCAAAGGAAATTCTGCCCTTTTCTCTTCTCTGCATTCCCCACCATTTGCCTAGTTCTTATTTGTTTTCTAGGCTTCAGCTTACATGTAAGCCCCTATATTGGTTAAGACTCCTGCTTTACGTTCTCATTTTGTCCTTCTCTTAATCCATTATAATCTTCCTCCTTTCCCCAAGGTTTTTGTTTTCCACAGTCAACAACAGTCTAAAAATATTAAAATATTTAATGGAGACAGAGAGAGAGAGAGAGAGAGAGAGAGAGAGAGAGAGAGAGAGAGAACATTCATACCTTTTATATGAGTACATTGCTATAATTATTTTGTTATTGTTGCAAATATCATACTATGCTCAACTTATAAACTGAATATTATCATAGATACATCTGCATAGGAGAATATGTAATCTATGCGGATCTATATTGTCTATGGTTTCAGGCATCCATTCTTGGAATGTATGTGTGGTGGTTTGAAAGAAAATGGCCCCTAAAGGGAGTGGCACTGTCAGGAAGTGTGGCTTTGTTGGAGTAGGTGTGGCCTTGTTGGAGGAAGTGTGTCACTGTGGGGTGGGCTTTGAGGTCTCCTTTGCTCAATCTATGCTCAGTGTAGTATACACTTTACTTCCTGTTGCCTGTTGCTCATGATGTAGAACTCTCAGCTCCTTCTCCAGCACCATGTCTGCCTGCATGCCACCAACCATGATGATAATAGACTAAACCTCTGAACTGTAAGCCAGCCCCAATGAAATGTTTTCCTTTATAAAAGTTGCCATGGTCATGATGTCTCTTCACAACAATAAAAACCCTAACTAAGACAGTGTGCCTTTGGGATTAAAAAGGACATTGAATTGAGTCAATAAATACTCAGTGAGTATTTCATATGCTCCAGATATCTCCCACAGGTGGTGCTGTAAATGTGTGGCACATGCCAAGTTCTGAGTATGTGAAACTTACTTTCAAATAGAGAGAGCATTTAAGATAATTACAACTAAGTAATTTATTTGTGATGTCCTATATGATTTACTTAGTGTTTGTTTTCCCTCATTGGACTATAAACTCATGACTATTTTATTCATTGCTACATCTCTAGTTGCCTATGAAGGACACAACATATAATAGGTAAAATATAACAGATAAATGGTCGTCAAGTGGTTGTATAGGATCACTTTTAACTCGAATTATATTTAAGCTGCTTCTTCCTTAGGGCGCTATATTACTTAGGGTTTCTATTGCTGTAATAAAACACCATAAGCAACTTTTGGAGGAAAGGGATTATTTCAGCTTACAACTCTTGAGGTTGAACTCCACCCCTGACAGAAGTCAGGACAGGAATTCAAAGAGGTAGGGACCCCGAGGCAGGAACTAAAGCATAAACCACTGGGTAGCCCTACTTACTGGCTTGCTCTCCATGGCTTGCTCATTCTGTTTTCTTTTTCTTTTCTTTCTTTTTTATTTTTATAAATTTATTTATTTATTATGTATACAGTGTTCTGCCTGCATATATGGCTGCAGGCCAGAAGAGATCTCATTATAGATGGTTGTGAGCCACCGTGTGGTTGCTGGGTATTGAACTCAGGACCTTTGGAAGAGCAGCCAGTACTCTTAACTGCTGAGCCATCTGTCCAGCCCCCTCATTCTGTTTTCTTATACACCAGAGGACTACCTCCCCAGGGGTGGCACCACCCACAGTGATCTGGGACCTTCCACATCATTCAGTCAAGAAAATGCCCCACAGACTTGCCCACAGGCCAATCCATGAAAGCATTTTCTCCATTAAGATTACTCCTTCTCTAAAAGCCTAACTGGTATCAAGTTGACATAAAAACTAGCTAACACGGTGCCTGTAAGTTTCCAGTTTAAGGTTCACTCATATAACCTTAGGGGATATTTTTTTTTCCTTTTTACTGAAGCTACATCACACCCTCTCTATTCAGAGTTGTTTTTGTTACTCTTCCAAGGATATTTTTTTATAGATAGATAAGGATTCGTTGTAGACCAGCCTGGTCCCCAGCTTGCTATAGAGCTGAGGATGATGTGGAATGTTTGATTCTCTTGGTTCTACCTCTCAAATGTTAGAATTACAGGTGCATATCCCCGTCCCTGGTTTATTTATTGCTGAGGATCAAACCCAGGGCCTCAGGTTCATGCTAGGCAAGCACTCTGAAAACTGAACTATAACTCTTGCACACGTTCATTTCTTTTCCTTTGTTTTTTGATATTGTAATTGTGCCTCTTTCTGTAAAAGCTTCCATGTTTGGACACCATAGGAAGATGTTTAGGTATCAGTGTGGGAACATGGCTCATAAGAAAAATGCAATTGTAGCATTTATCAAATTCTATATTTGTTCTAAAAGATATGATATATATGTTAATCAAATAATATTTTACATAGGTTCTTTGAAAATTTCATACATGTATAAAGTGTGTTTTGGGAGCCTGAGCAACCTACTAGTGGCCATTTCCCCAAAGAAAAGTGACTCTATCTTTCTTAGCAGCTGTCAACTGCAGTGAGATAATGCCTTTGCACACGGGTTTAATAAAACACTGATTGGCCAGTAGCTAGGCAGAAAGTATAGGTGGGATAAGCAGACAAGGGGAATTCTGGGAAGAGGGAGGCTGAGGCAGGAGACACCAGCCCACCATCCAGGGAGCAGCATGTAATGGCACACAGGTAAAGCCACAGAACATGTGGCAACATATAGATTAACAAAAATGGGCTGAGTTTAAGTTTAAGAGCTAGTCAATTGTAGGCCTGAGCTAATGGCCATACAGTTTATAAGTAATATTAACCTGTGTGTGTTTATTTGGGTCTGAGTGACTGTGGGACGGTGGGAGAGAGATTTGTCCTGACCGTGGACCAGGCGGGACACAGGAAAGCTTTCAGCTACAGTCAACTTGATTGCTTATTTACTTATTCATTCATTCCTTTATTTATTTGGCTTTTTGAGACATTATGTATCCCTTGTTGGTCTGAAAATCACTATGGAGACCAGGGTGGCCACAAACTCACAGAGATCTACCTGCCTCTGTTGGAAATAAAGGCGTGCATCACCATGCCTAGCTTGAATCATATTTTTAGAAGACATTTCCTGGTGCTTGCTGTGATGACAGTCTACAACAATAAATCTGGGTCAAACCGTATTTTAGTATCTAATTCTTAGAGAAATGTTTTACATTTGCAAAGCAATGCATCTTCTCTCAACCTCATAACTATTTTTAGAGAAGTGTTATTTTATCCATGAATGAACACAGAAAAATTCTTTAAAAACGTCCATTTCAAGTTGAATGGATAATGGAATGTTTGCCTTATTTTTAAAATTGTTTTTCAGTATCAGCCACAAACTGGAATTTATACATGGAAACATTAAATGGAATTAAATCATACATTTATGCTAGTCCCATGGAAAGGACATTATCCTCAAGCCTGTGCAGAAGCGTTACAGGCTTCAAGGAAACAGTGATATAAATCTCTAGGCATCTGAGTCCAAGTCTGGCCCTCTTTCTTCTGACCTGGTCCTCTTCTCTTGCCCCTTCTCCCAAATTGTTTTGCCATCTTTTCTTTTTTCCACAAGTCAGGTTTTCTCCTGCCTTTGGGACTGTTCTGGCTTTCTGCCTGGAATCATTTCCTTTCAGAACTCTACCTAGAAACGACTTGTTTCCTCCAGGTAGCTCCAAATTCTTCCACATCCAGCACCGTGTCCTGCTGCGTTCTTGGCCCAGTCTTCTCTGTTGCTGTCGTCAAAATGTTGACCACCTTCCAAGCCAGGGCACACCTCACTCACTCGCATACTGTGTGCCTGTTCTGCCTGCCTCTCTCCAAAAGGCAAGAATTTTTCTGCCTTTCATGGAGTATGTATCTTAAACACTTAGAACAGTATGTTACATGCAATTCATGGGCTATATTGTTGAATGAATGAATGAATGAATGAATGGAAATGGGAGTGAAGTATGGGCTTATTAATACAAATGAAAGTTAATTCCAGACAGCGGACTTGCTTAATGCAACCCGGTTATTTAAAAATAAGAGTTCTGGTATAACAGAAGACACATTTCAACATAAGCTATTTCGGGCTTCTTTTCGGGCACACATGATTGCAAAAACAGATATATACAGTGTAGGTTAACAGTGAATAAACTTGGGGCCTAGAAAACAACTTTCTATTTTAAGATATGACTTGGGCAGACTAGGATTGAAAAACTCCTTAAGGTAGTGACGCTGTCATCTATCTAGAAAGTACAATGGGGATTGCCAAACAGAAAGGCTTTGGTAGATACAAAAGTAAGGCTCGTTTTGTTCAGGTGCAATGAAGTCTACTTTTTGGTTTGAGTTGGTCTACAGAAGGCTTGGAAAGGCAGTCATGTTTTTCTTATTCTCAGAAACCTGAGGTTTAGGGTTATTCTTTGAGATAGAAAACAACAGACATCTTATTTTGAAATCTTTTTAAAGACTTATTTTTTAAATTATTTATAAAATTTATTATTTTAAGTTCTCCCTCTCTCTCCTCCTTCCCCATGTGTGTGTGTGTGTGTGTGCACGTGTGTCTGTGTGTTTATGTCTGGATGTGGGTATGTGCACACGAGTGTGGGTGCCCCCAGAGAGGCCAGGGATGTCCAATGTCCCAAGAGCTGTAGTTACAGGTGGTTGTGAGCCACCCAATGCAGGTGTATGGGAATAGACTTAAGTCCTCTGGAAGAACAGCATGTGTTCTTAACTGCTGAGCCACCTCTCTAGCCCCCTTATCTGTTTTTTAATTACGCGACACACACACACACACACATGTTTGTCTGGGCAAGGGTATGTGCATGTGAGCACAGTTGTCAAAAGATGCGGGAAGAGGGCATTGGATTTCCTGGAGCTGCGGTTACTGGCAGCTGTGAGCTGCCCCATTTGGGTCCTGCTTACTCAACTAGGGTCCTCTGTAGGGTCAGTACCATCCTTAGTCACTGAGCCGTCTTTCTAGCCCCTATCATAACATTCTAGGACTACACATTTCTATTCGTTGATCAGAATATAATAAGAACAGAAGAGGAAAATGTCGCCAGTGAGGATATAGTGGCTTTTATTCTCAGGAGAAAAATCTACAGTTTCTTGACTTACCTGCTTAGGAGTGAGTACTCTGCTCTGAAAGTGTATTAAGATGCCCTATGTAAACTAACCTGCACGTATGCACATCTAGATATCTGAGTGGTATCCAAGTGATAGGAGGCAGGTTGCCTGCAGAACCATTGCTTATAGAAGCAGCGTTTATGTATATGGTAACATAAAATAGCTATGGATGTGGGGGATGAAATTTAAAAACAAAATATAAGTTGGTTTATCCAAAATAGTAAGTTAGAGATGAGACAAAATGGATGCACACAGCTCAAGAGTTATTTGGGTAACAACATTATTAGTAATGTAGTTTATCATTTCCCTTAATCCATTATTCTATAGCTTACAAGGCGCATTAGTGGTAGAGCATGCATGCTTCCCCCTATATTTTCCATATGCTTCTGGATTTTGTATCTGTTATTTAAATTTTCTGGATTTATCATCTGCTAAAAACAGACAAAACACTTTCAACGTTTTTTAAAGTTAGTTTTCTGTGTTACATAAAACTTCTTCCAGGGAAATACCCAAATGTGGTTTTCCTTTGCCCCTCACTGAGCCATCAATCATTCTGTTGACGGGGTGGGAGTTTACCTCAGGCCAGGGGGAACGGAACGGATGGATCTTTCTCTGATGTTTTACTCCATTGGAGCTAGATCCAGGGCCCTGAGGGGCCATGTCTGAAGGATGGGAGGAGTCTTTGGAAAAGAACATGGCTGACAGAGAGGGCCACCTGGAGGGCTTCCGAGAGAGGTTCTTGCAGCATTTGTGGCCCTGGGCCTCCAGGGACTCATTTACTTGACCCTTTCAGTTTCCGTATGTGGGTTTCTTTCCCAGTGCCCTCTGTTTTCTCAGTTGGATTCAGTTAGTTTTTTGTCCTCTTGTAAGTCAAGCAATTGAAATCAAAAAGCTTTTCCCTGAGGTTCGGATGTCCAGAGCCAAAAGGTTCACTTCAGAATGGGGTCTGTGGTCTAGGCTTGATGGTGAATGCCTTTGCCAGATGAGCCATCTGGCCAGTCCTTATTTTTAATTTTTTAACATCTGTCTATCTATCTATCTATCTATCTATCTATCTATCTATCTATCTATCTATCTATCTATCTATCTATCTATCTATCTTTATATCTGTATATGTACGTATGTATGTATGTGCATGTGCCCAAACTGTGGGAGTCAGTTCTCTCCTTCCTTCATACAGGCTCCAGCAGACACCTTTACCAGCCAAGCCATCTCATTGTCCCTCTTATTTATTTTTTGATGTTTAACAAAATTCAATCTAAGGCTGTTTCACGAAAATAAAAAACTGTAATCACTTTCAATGGTTCATAGTGATGCATGCAAATTATTTTTAACTTGAGCAGATGTTGTTGTAATATCATGAGATGGTTTAGTTGGCCAGTTGTTGACTGGGCAATGACCACCCTTTTCTGAGTCATTTTCATCCTCTAGAAAGTTGGAGCTACTAAAGCATCTATGAGGACTACATGATACACAGAGCACCATTTGATGACTATGTGACTGAATGGTACTGAGGTCGTATGAGGTGATGTGGCTACCCGATGACATCGGTGGGAAGGTCAGAACACAGGACCACATGCAGCTCTGTGCATGTGTGTATTGTGCAGAGATAGGGATTGTCTTCACACTGTCAAAGTTTGGATAGGAGGCAGGAAGGTTGGTGAAGCTATGTTGGTGTGGTGTCATCAAGATTGCTGACTTTGATGAAAAGAACATCACGTATCCTGCTAAAGCCCATGTGTATATCATGTGCTCTTGAGGGTCACTGTAACATTGCCACTGGGAGGTGTGTGAAAGCATTTGGGAGTAGTGTAAGGAGTTTTTCTTTTCGTTTTCTATTTTTTTTATTAGTTTCCTATACAAGTACTTCTTGAGCTTGCTTTATATAGATTTGAATAGAAGAATTAGAGTGATCAGATTATATTTCTTTTCTATTTTTCTTTCTGGTTAGGGAAAAAGAGCAACAAAGAAATCTAAATATTTGAGGGAAAAAAATCTCCTCTTTAAGACATTTTTCAAACTGACCTTACCACAGGTGCAAAATGCCATATAAATTGTTCTGTCTTGCTCACTTTACAGCTATCTATAGAAGTCAAAATAAAATTAAACAGGGAATTAGGAGAATGCTGTTAGACATAAAAGCGCTAACAACCAGAAGGACTCCATGCCTGCCGCAAGGCTGATCTCTAATAGGCATAAAATTTAGTTTGAAAATGCCGTGGTACACCTGAGGTACCTTTTGTTGGATAATTGAAATGAATCTCAGACTGGCTTTTGAGACATTAAGCAGCTGTTTCTGTTTATCTTTGAGTTTTAGAATGAGTCTAGAGTCATCTTAATATTTTCTTTGGAAGATCGATTCCAGGCATGTCGAATTAAAATGGGTATTTTTATGTCACCTAGTCTAAATATTGTTGAGGAAAAAACCCCACAGGAACAACTCTAGATATTTTCTTGTGTGTCTTGAGGTATACGGGGGACTATAAAAAGGCTTCTGTCACGTTTTAGACACAAAATACATCAAGATTTTGAAGTACTCTGAGGGCTCAGAAGTAAAGAGAAGCGTCTAATCTAGTTGTCCCATAAAAGCAATGAGAAGGTGTATAAAATGTTGTAGACTCATCTCTGGCATAAAGAGGAGTTCTAATGAGCACATTTTATAAGGCTAAATTTATTTCCACCGCAGTCATTTGTACAAAGCATCATCATGGCAGTTTATGGGCACTGTCTTCAGGGAAGAAGGGGGTACTTCTAGGGAGGCAAATAAATTATTGTAGAGCTCAGAACAACTTTGGGGGATTTCCTATTTCCGCAGAACTGTGGAGGAAGTGTGAAAAGGCTGGTTAATTAAAGCTGTAGGTTTTTGCCAGCGTATGGGGAATGGAAGGTTTAAGAAGTTGGGAAATGTGCAGAACAGTGTGAGGACAGGGGCCTAGGCGACCGTTCCCTTTGGGAGACTAGTGTGCCATTATTTCATAGTTGCGCTGTGCCACATGGAACACATCTTGCAGACAGTGAGGCAGTCACAGGAGATGTCAGGGATTTGAAGCTGGAGGCGTAAGTCACTAAGGAAAGTGAGCCACCCTGGGGTCCTGGCCTGTGGAAGGGATTGAGGAGAACATTGGTTCTCTTTTCTCAAGGATTTCCTGGCAGACCAAAGTCTTCTCAGTAGCTTCAGAGTTTGGGACAGATGGAGACCTTGGATCTCTACCTGACCCAGACCCGGAGTTTGTATTTAAATAATATTGTGGTCTGTGTGCACATGTGTTAATTCATCAATGCAGATTCAGATGTACTTTCAAAAGCCCTTCTGAGCATTCCATACAAAGGCTTTCCACATCAGCTATGGGTCTGGCAGGGTACAAATGGGGAGAGGGCAATGTGCAACACAATCTCTTACACTTTTGCCCTCAGAGCAGATGCAAACATACAAAACACATCTCACAATCAAATAACGCTGTTCTCTGTTTTGGGGCTCCTGCTGTAATACTAGCTGATTTCCTTTCATCCCTTAACCATTGTCAAAAATGATCTTGTTTATTTGTTTGCTAATTTATTTATTTATTTATGTTAAATTTATTTATTTATTTATTTATTTATTTATTTATTTATTTATTTATTTATTTATTTATTTTAAATCCTGGTGGCAGGTTCCCCTTCCTTCTCTCTTCCCAGTTCCTCCCCCCATTCCTCCTCTTCCCACCCCCACTCCTCCTCCATTTCCATTCAGCAAAGGTCAGGTTCCCCCATGAGTATCAACAAAACATGGCATATCAAGTTGCAGTAAGACTAAGCACCTCCCCATGTATTAAGGGTAGGTGAGGTGATCCAGTGTGAGGTATAAGATCCCCAAAACTTGTAAAAGAGTTGGAGACAGCCCCTGTTCCCACTGTTAAGAGTCACACAAGAGGACCAAGCTACATAACCATAACATATATGTAGAGAGCCTAGGTCAGTCTCATGCAGACTCCCTGGTTGTCGGTTCAGTCTCTGTGAGCCCCTATGAGCCCAGGTTAGTTGATTCTGTGGGTTTTCTTGTGGTGTCCTTGACGCCTCTGGCTCCTAGAATCCTTTTTCCTCCTCTTCTGCAGGATTCTCCAAGCTCAGCCTAATGTTTTGCTGTGGGTCTGCATCTGTTTCCATCAGTTGTTGGATGATGTTTTCCTGAGGACCATTAGACTGGGCACCAATCTGGTCACAGGAGATGGCCAGTTCAGGCTATCTATCTGTTATTGCTAGGAGTTTAACCTGGGGTCTTTCTTGTAGATTCCTGGGAGATTCCCTTGCTGCATGTTTTGACCTGAATGCCCCCTCTGCTTTCCATCAGTCTCTGTCAGTACTCTCCCTCTCCATGTTGTGCCCCCCAACCTGATCGCTCATGTTCCCGTCCCCACCTGCCCTCGGTCCACTCACAAAATCTCTTCTACTTCCCCTTCCCAGTGAGATCTGGGCGTCCCCCCATGAACCCTCCTTGTTACCTAGCCTCTCTGGGGCTGTGGACTGTAGCCTGGTTATTCTTTATTTTTCAGCAAATATCCACTTATGAGTGAGTACATACCATGCTTGTCTTTCTCAGTCTGGGTTATCTCATTCAGGATGATTTTTTTCTAGTTCCATCTATTTGCCTTCAAATTTCCTGGTGTCCTTGTTTTTAACAGCTGAGTAATACTCCACTGTATAAATTTCCTTTTTAATCTATCTTTCCTAAGTTCTGCTTAGGTAGAGTAGGGGTCTACGAGGTAGAGAGGGGTCTCTTTATTCTTGCTGACTATATTACTCTCAGCATCTTTCACACTGCAGGTTTTCAGTAATATCTGCTGGGTTTAGGAATATATTTATGAATGTGTCCACCATGAACCTAGCTACTTCTTTGCAATCTTATATACATTGTGTCTATAATTACTGGTGTGCTGTGTTGTATATGTATATATGTACATAAAATTTAAAATATAAATAATATTTATCTTTCTATTTTTATTTTTGCACATATGTTCTCTACTTTTTAGATTTTTCCAATTAGGTTTCTATATTATTTCATATTACTAAAATAAAATTGTCTCATTTTTTTAAATTTCACATTCTTTTTAAAGGCTGTGCTTCAGATTATAATCTAGGTAGGCGAAAGAACAATTTTTGTCCTTGAGTAATAGCTATTTAAAATTTCTAGGGTAGTCAGTACAAAACAACAACAACAATCACAATGACCACCACTATCACTGCCCCCCTCCCCCTGCCCCAAAAAACTATTGAGTTCAAACATGGTGGCTCAGCCTAGGCTACAGAATGAGACCTAGTCTTAAGAAAGAAATGCCAAGGCAACCCCCGCCCCCAAATCCTCATATGACTTTGTGTTCATTAATGGTTTAGAAAAAATGTTCTAAACAATCAGTGGAGGCTGGCACTATGTTTGGAGAAGTTAGCTTTCTGATGTTCTTCTCATATCTTCGTAGTCTTGATTAGTGTGGTGTGAAGAATTCTAAGATGGTCTTCAAATTATCACTCCATGTGAAAGGCCTGTGTATAATCTCCTCCCTTAGGTGTGTGACGGAGTTTACACCTGTGGGATACTTATAAGAAAGTACAGAAGGTTTTCAGAAGCCCCGAGTTAGTCAGTAGGGGAATTATCCTATTAAGGGGAGTCTGAGCCTCACAAATGAGTCATGACCTGGTTCTTCTTGAAAAAAGAGATTTGAAGATTTTGAAGTATGAAATTTCACTCATGGCCTGGAAGCAGTAAGCTGGATGTTGGGAGAGGTTACAGTGGAGGTCAACAGACTGAGTGTGGCCTGAAGGAGCTGAGTGTGGCCTGAAGGAGCTGAGTGTGGCCTGAAGGAGCTGAGTGTGGCCTGAAGGACTGAGTGTGGCCTGAAAGACTGAGTGTGGCCTGAAGGAGCTGAGTGTGGTCTGAAGGAGCTGAGTGTGGCCTGAAGGAACTGAGTGTGGTCTCAAGATCTTAGAATGTTCTCAGTCTCAGAATCAATCAGATTCTGTCAGCAACCTGAGGGAACTTTCCAGATTTTTTCACAAATTAGTCTCCAAAAAGGACAGAGTTGGTGGGATATTTGGTTGTCAGATCCTTAGCAGGAAGTCCTAATAAAGTGTACTTGGACTTTTCTTGAAGATCATTCATCTTGCTTATTGTATTGATTTTATTTGCATAGAATCCGAGTACTTTCTTACAGTTATTAACATTTTCTTAAAATTACTTTTCCTTTATTATCGTTTTTTTACATTTGCATCTGTGTTTTCATGGTCAATTACTACACCCAATTATTTTATTCATTTCCATATTTACTCCTCTTATTAATTACTTACTTTGTCTCTTGCACCATTAGTTTTTAGTTTTTGAAATTATTAACTTCTTTCTGTGACTGTTCATCTCTGTCCTCATTTTATTTGGCTTATTTAACTTTGAACTTGATTTGGGTGTTTACTTTCTTATTTTTATTCTTTCTTTTCACAGAGACGTGAACACTTCAGAATCTTGGTTTTCTTCTGAATGCAGCTCCTGTGTTCTGACATACGACATTTTAATCTCGGTGTTTTTCCTAAGACTGCTATAATTTTGCTACGATTTTTGAAATTTCCTTGTCTTTAATCTAATTTTATTCCCTTTTCTCCACCTCACTCCTCATATGCTGATGTTTGCAGAATCCCCAGTTTCTTTTTCGTTTCTTCTAATGACCTTTATTTCAGCAGCAACGGGTTTTATTTTGCTGCTCTATTATATTGTAGCTGCTATTGTTTCTTCTGTTGTCTTTATTTTGATATCTTGATTAAGTTTATAAGTGTCAGCATCTCATCACTATTGACAAAGTCAGCTACTTCATGAACCTTCTTGAGATGTTGCAACTTAGAGCAAAATCATTTTCTCCCCTTGCTTTGTTCTTTCCTCGTCTTTCTCCTTTGTATACATTTTATATGCTGTTTTCTTTTTAGATGAATCCCATAATTACTTATTTTTGAGACTGGGTTTTACTATGTAGCCCTGGCTGACTTTGAACTCACAGAGATCTGCCTGCTTTTGCCTCCCAAGTACTGGCATTAAAGGCATGAGCCACCATACCTGGTTATCTATGTATTTTTAAACTGGGATCTCAAGATGTTGCTCAGACTGGTCTAGAACTCACAGTTCTCCCATCTCAGCCTCCTGAATACTGGTCCTGGTTAGGGTTTTAGGTTATTTGTTTGTTAGTTTTGTTTTGTTTTGGTCAATTTGATACAAACTAGAGTCAAATGGGAATTGGTCTCTCAACTGAGAAAATACCTCCATTAGGTTCCCTGTGAGCAAGGCTGTGGGGCATTTTCTTGATTGCCAATTGATAGAGGAGAGCTCAGCTCTCCTCTGAGTCCTGAGTGGTTTAAGGAAACAAATTGAGCCAGCCAGGAGGAGCGAATCAGTGAATGGCGTTCCTTTGTGGTCTCTGATTCAGTTCCTGCCTCCAGGTTCCTGCCCTGGTTTCTCTCAGTGAGGGACTGTCATCTGGAAGTGTAAGGAGAAATAAACCCTTTCCTCTCCAAGTTGCCTTTGGCCATGGTGTTTCATCACAGCAGTTGAAAGCAAACCGAGAAGCAGGTATCACAAGCCTGTGCCACCGTGTTGTTAGTGGTAGAAGGTAAGCTCCAGAGGGTGGGGAGGAATGCCCTGACGCGCTGTCTTCTGGACATGCCGTGACAATTGCGTGCATGAACCACAATAGGTGTGGTTACGTGCACATGATCAAGGTAGGCAACATTCCAGCATGAATGGGGGGAAGATTATGTAACTAAGGAGCTATTATTGGAAGTTGACGGCTACTGGGAGATGGAGAAAAATTCTTCTTTGGAGGTGTGGTCACTGGTAGGTTGCCCGCACTCCAGTGGATGGTTTCATGGCTGTGCACATATGGACAACACTAATTGGACTTAATTTTTTTTAAAGGAGGGAACATGGAATTGAGAGGAGGATGTGCTTAAAGGAATCTGGGTGTGTGTTTGTGTAGGGAGGAAATAGGGGATGGCTAAGATCATATTTTATTGTATATATGTATGAAATTCTCAAGGAATAAGTAAAAAAGAACCTGTTAGCCATCTCTGAGTGTTGTTGGTTCTTCTTACCATTCACCTTTCTTTATAGGATTTCTATGAGAACAATGCTAGGCCAGGACATAGCAATTTTATGCCACACCTTTCCCAGAAAAGTGAATTGTATTAGCTGTTAACTTCTCTATACCCAATGGTGAATGGCTGCTCAGGGCTGTTTACAATATTGAATATTTTTCTTCCATCCTGCCTCACCAATAACCTGCAAATTGGATGTCTGTGAAGTCTGTCTCTCAGAACTGCCCTACGCCCGTCACTGTGCCCACCTCCATCTGGAGAAGCACACACCAACAGTCATCATTTTCAGCAGAGAATCTATGGTTTCCCTCAGATGTGCTTGGAGAACTTTGGAGAACTGAGAGCTTCTGACTCCAAGTGAGACTTGATGCTGTGTCCGTTTTGTTGGCTACGTCTTACCACCACTGAATTTACCATGGTGGCACATGTTCACCTTCTTTATGTATGTGGTTGAGGGTTTAAGGACAAAATCAGGAGATTTTGTTTCTTTTTTTTCCCCCCGCTCATTGCTTATTTTGAGTGACCTTTAACAAATGACCATTCCTTTATATCTTAAAACTTGTAAAGCCATTGTAAATGCATAACATTCAATTATTAAGTTAGAAACACACTTAACAGGTATTTGGTGGCTTGTATGTCATGAAGGGACGCTATATTTAGTTAATTTTAATGACCATTTTTGGCTCTAGAGTTCATATTAAGTATAAACAAACAAAATGTGTTCTTGTAAACTTCTGCAATGAGATTAAATGCTGGCACATCTAATTTGATGAATTGTCCTAAGTGATGGCTGCTCCCTTGTTTCAGTAAAGAACTGACTGTTGCAGAAAGACTGGGCACCTCCTCTCCTAAGGTTGGACAAGGCAACCCAGTAGGAGGGAGGGGTCCCAAACGCTAGTAACAAAGTAAGAGACAGCCCCTGTTCCCTCTGTTAAGAGTCCCACAAGAAGGCCAAGCTACACAACTGTCACATATATGCAGAGGACCTAGGTCAGTCCCATGCAAGTTCTCTGGTTGGCAGTTCAGTCTCTGTGAGCCCTTGTGAACCCAGGTTAGTTGATTCTTGGTGGTGTCCTTAGCCCCTCTGGCTCTCACAATCCTCCCCCTCTTCTGCAGGATTTCCTGAGGTCCACCTAAAGTTTGGCTGTGGGTCTCTGCATCTGTTTCCATCTGCTGCTGAGTGAAGCTTCTCTGATGGCAATTGGGCTGGGCAACAATCTATGAGGCTAGACCATGGCTGGCTGATATACATGGGATGCCTGGCCTTTTCTGAAGAGAAAGGAGGAAGAGTGGATGGGCGGTGGGGTGGGGGGAGGGACTGGGAGGAGAGGAGGGAGTGGAAAAGTGTGATCAGGCTGGTAAAAAATTAATTAATATAAATAAATAAAAAAGAATGTCTGATATATAAGTAAATGATATATGGGCATTGTTCAAATAAACAATTAAAACTATTATTAAAGCTGATTGTTCTGGGCTCAGGAATAGTCTTATTAACTATACTTAGTCTTTATTGAAATAATAAAAATTCTGTGTTACATTAAATCATCAGAAGAATGGTCAAATCTCATATTTAACAAATATCACCTGTATTTTCTCTTAAAAATGGCCACAAGTTTTTTTTAAACTTCTTCAGCTAAGAGAAAAATAGGTTAATAATTTTATGAACAAATCCAATTTTGAATCCTTGTTTGATATTAACTAGATAATGACCTGTCTTAACAATTATGAAGTAGAGGGTTTTTCTTTTCTTTTTCTTTTTTTTAAATCTTGCACTAGTGTTGAATGGGATAAAAAAATAAGTCCAATGACCTTTAAGTACCAACTCATTACTTTTTCTTGTTAAGGGATGAGATAGTAGTTATTACCACAGGAAGGAGAGAATGGTTAGAGATTTGGGGCACAGGTTGTTTAATAGAGACTTCATGAGCTGTGGAGGGGCACAGAATAAACGGATATTGATGGATATTGTCTTTAAGAACCTCAGATATGTCCCAGTCACTATTTGTGGCAGGAATGTAGCCTGAAGTGTTTTATGCTTATATTTAACACATTTTCCGTCCATTTGCTTCCTTTTATAAAATCCCAGGAGCATTTTTCTCTCTACGGTGCCAAAGCAGACCACAGTTTTATGAAACCCACAGGCTTACTTAAGGATGGATTCTCTCATGGTCCCTTTAAGAGGGACCACAGGACAGTGAGCTGGGGAGAGAGGAGTGGCCACAGAACAGGGGAGGGACCAGGTGTGGGGAGGCCAGGGGACGGAGCATCTCTGCGATGGAGAGTCGCACAGGAGCACCCCTGGAGGACGATATTTAAACATGTGGACTTCCTTCTCGCTGGGGGATGTCTTTCTGTAGGCTGTGAATATATGTTGTTCCCATTGGTTAATAAATAAACTGCTTTGGCCTATGGCAAGGCAGCTTAGAGGCAGGTGGGAAATCCAAGGAGAGAGATAGAAAAGAGAAAGGCAGAGTCTGGAGAGAAGCCAGGCTGCCACCCAAGGAGCAAGATGCCAACAGACTGGTAAAGCCATGGAACATGTTGCAAAACATAGATTAATAGAAATGGGTTAATTTAAGATATAAGAGCTAGCTAACAAGAGGCCTTATACATAACATTAAGCCTCTGAGTAATTATTTTATAAGCGGCTGCAGGACAGCAGGGCCAGGTGGGATCAGAGGAACGTGGGACCATGGGGCCGGGTGGGATCAGAGAAGCCTTCCGGCTACACCTTCTGTGCCACAGCACTCATCTGCCTTTGTCTCCCCATTGTTCCTAGTGGTGGCTATACATTGAAGTACCTGGAACCTTGCCTAGTGGGAATAAAGTGCTTAACAAAAGCTGGTTGACCAGCCAGGCAGTGGTGGAGCACGCCTTTAAACCCAGCACTTGGGAGGCAGAGCCAGGCAGATCTCTGTGAGTTCGAGGCCAGCCTGGTTTACAGAATGAGTTCCAGGAAAGGCACAAAGCTACACAGAGAAACCTTGTCTCTGAAAACCAACCAACCAACCAACCAACCAAACAAACAAAAAGAAACCAAAGCTGGTTGATTGACTGACTGATTAAATGATGCCTTCTCTCCTTGGCATCTGGCTAACCTGGTGTGATTTAAAAGACATCTGATGATTCTGAGCATCACAGGGGTCCAGATACATGCGAAGAGATGTAACCACTGAGTGCAATGCAGACAGATCACTGCTTTTCCTCAGAAAACTCCTAAAAGTTATCCTGTCTGGCTTTTACATCATAATAGGAAATCTACTCGTCTGCTGGAGTCATGTTTTCAGAAAAATTAAGGAAAGGTATTTAGGGAGATGTTTGACCCGAAACTCAGTCCTTCATATGAGACAGAATTTCCTGGGAATATTTTCATTTGCCAATTGCCAGAAACTTCTGCGAAGTAATTCTTTGAAGAGTAAGCGTGCAGCATAGGTATCTGATAATGACCACTTACAAAAGTTTTAAATGCTAATATTTAAGTTGCAACTTAGAGCAACCTCTATACTAAGGTATAAAATGCTACTAGCAAGCTTCAATCATCTACCCTTGTTTCATGGATCTTAAGTGCTCATCAGTTTGAACTTACAGTACCGTGTACTGAAGATTAACCACAATTTATGGGATATGTCTAAAAAAATCCAATGTTTGATTTTTTCTTTCTTTCTTTTTTATTATGACTCATAGAGCTAGCTGTGTATAATGCCTTTGATTGATTACTTTTGCACAAATTCTTGCTTCAATGCATATTCTATTTAAGAACCTGATCAAGTTTACCTCCTTCATAAATACTAACAGGGAAGGACAGGAACCCCAGGGTCAGTAAACAGGATCAAGAATGAAGAGACGTGTCTGCAATGGGCACCCTGCTAAGACATAACTGTCACCAAAGGATCTGTCATCCCAGCCAAACAGCTTAGAGCAATTCAGTCCCGAACTTCCAATGTGGTTGCCGTGGTTTTTAGACAAAGACAACAGGGCTACATTCCAATTACACCCTATCCAATGACAGACAACTGAAAAATGGGGTAATAAAATCTTGGGTCATCCAGAAGAGATGTGATAGGTATAAGTGGCATGGAAGTGAGATGAAAGTTTGTTTGCCTGAAAAAGTACCTTTGTGATTTAGAATGCAATTGTATAATCCACAGTCTTCAGATTTTCAATAGCAGTTTTGCTTATCAGCCAGCCGTTACTCAAGGACAGGTATCTCTTATTAGAAATTATCTCAACATTTTAAACTTCGAGCATTCAAATATTAAGAGCGAACCAGGGAAAATGTCTTGAACTACAAAAAAGAAATGTATTCTTTCAAGTCTGGGAAAAATAAATGCACCAATGCAGTGTTTTATGAATACCATGATCAATATAGTGTTCTATCTTAAAATGCTTTCTTTATGTATTTACTACAGGCTAGCTGCACTGGAGTGTTTAGGTAATAGTCTTATTTTTGCCTCCTCTCTCACCATAGGAGTTCTGGGATTACTGATGTACAACACTGCGTCCAGCTTTTTTTTTTTACATGCATTCCAGGGATTGATTCCTGGTCACCAGCTGTATGTATGGGAGAGCTCATTATTCAGGGGCCAAAAGGCTGACAGGGAAGTTGAGAATGTGGGTGGGTAAGGAGTGGATGTAGTCTTCATTAGTTTTCTGTTGTGGTAACAAAATACCATGACCAAGGCAACTTCTACAGGAAAGCATTTAATTCGGGGCTCACAGTTCCAGAGGGTTACAGTCCATGACCATCACAGTATGGAGCATGGAATCGGGCAGGCAGATGTGGCTCTGGAACAGCAGCTGAAAGCTTACATTTAATCTACAAGCACAAGAGAGAGAGAGAGAGAGAGAGAGAGAGAGAGAGAGAGAGAGAGAGA
>CABHPH010128523.1:0-28809 GCA_902168325.1 Peromyscus nudipes
TGTGTGTGTGTGTGTGTGTGTGTGTGTGTGTGTGTGTGTGTGTGTGTCTGTATGTATATGTCTTTGTGTGTGGTATATAAGTTATTTGTAGGTTACAGGTATATTACAGGTGTACATGTGTGAATTCTTTGAAGATCTTAGGTCAATATCAATGTCTTTCTCTATTGCTATCCACCTTGGTTTTTGAGACAAAGCCTCTCATTGAACCTGGAGTTCACTGATGGAGCTAAACAAGTCATCAGTACATCTCAGGAATCCCATCTCTGCCTCCCCAAGCCTGAGATTGCAGACACATGCTGTAGAACCAGGCTTTTACATGAGTACTGGGTGTTGACCTCAGGTTCTCATTCTTGAATAGTAATCAATTTTCCAGTTGAAAATCCCAGCAAATTTTGAGATTTCTCTACCTTATGCAAAATGCACTTACCTATTCAATATTTTATTCTTCATTAATGTGTTACACATTTGTCTTTCTTGTGAATAATTTTGCTGAAGGAGTCAAACATATCATCTTCCATTCACTTCTGTTTCCCCTAATTTACAGTTATTTTGCTGTTGCTAACAAATGGACTTGCTCACTTCCTCTAGCATTTCATCTACAATGATAGCCTAAATGTCTATTTGGTAATAATAGGTATTGCTGGTTATATTTTTTCCAGTGCTATTTTTATTTATTTATTTATTTATTTATTTATTTATTTATTTTTTTACAGTCCAGATGTTTTATTTCTTTTTGTACATTAGGCCATGAATTCGTATGGAATGGGCTCCAGCAGCTCAGGCTCCTTCCCATTAGTCCTCACAAAGTGTGCTTCTCTGGGTGGGGCGGGCTGGCGCTTCAGCTGGACCCAGGTGCCCTTCTCCTTGGCTTCCTTTTTCTTCTGGTCGTTCTCCTTCACCCGCTTCAGGAAGCTGTCTCGGCTCTTAGAGTGCTTGATGTGCTCAATCCGCACGTTAATTCTCTTGGCAAGAATCTTGCCCTTAACTTGCTTGTTTACAATAATGCCCACGGCATGCTGGGTGACATTGTAGACTCTTCCGGTTTTGCCATGGTAACACTTATGAGGCATTCCTTTTTGAACAGTGCCCATTCCCTTGATGTCTACAATATCACCTTTCTTGTAGATTCGCATGTAAGTGGCCAAAGGAACAACTCCATGTTTCCTAAAAGGCCTGGAGAACATATAGCGGGTCCCCCTCCTCTTTCCCTTTGTGTTTGTCATTTTGGCGAGTTACTGGAAGATGGCTGCCGCGGTGAAAAGCGCTATTTTTATTGTCAAGTATTGCAGTTCAATGACCCAAACTTGGACATTATTCCTAGATGAACTGTGTAGTAGATAGTTACATGATGAGGAAGGCTGGCTAACCCATGACTCATTGAGGAGCACAGTGGCATGAGTTTTCCCATTGAGTAAACTAGAAGAAACAAAGTTCCTAATTGGAAAGTTCTTCATATTTTTCCATAGTCCAGTACACAATAGCAGGAACATATTAAGTACTGTACTTCAGTGAAGGGTCCTATATCACAGAAGTAATTTTATTAGCACTGATATTTTACTAAGTAGCATAATGATTAATCTTTGGATTGTATCAGAAAGCACTGAGCATTCAAAAAAGGATGCACTCAATGTATTCCACTCATAGTTCATGGCATACAAATCAAATACTGAGCCAGAGGAAAGAACACAGACTAGCTGCCCTTTAATGAAGTTTAATCACCTTCCTTTTTACTTTGGAGAGCAAAAGAAGACTGTTCTTGAAACAGAATTTGCTTAAAGGAAAAGTGAGAAATCCAATAGTAAATATTGTTTGGATACAAGTGTAATGTTTTTTTTTATTCATAGATGGATGCCCAATGTCAGTGTGAATGACCCCAGAAAGTATTCAAATAAAAAAAATAAACACATAACACATTTGTTCAGAGTTCTTAATCAAGGAATGTGCAGAAATAGAAGTTGGTCAGGTTTCTTCAAAGGATATATATCTGCTCAATAAAAGTAGCTATAAAAAGTTTTTTGCATGATAAAGGGTAATCCATATGCACCCATAGTATTTTGTGGAGTCTGTGTGTAAGGATATTATTCACCCATGTTTTGCAATTTATAAAGTACTTCATCCTTCGGATGGTTGTATGCTGACCCTAAAACAGTGCGCATTTGAGATATGTGTGCATTTAATAGCTTGCTCTTGGTAGGGAGATAGATGTAAAATTCACCTGGATTTTTAGACTTCAGTGTATTCCTCCACCCCCACTTTCTTTACTGTGTTCTGTGTCACAGGTGAATGTTCCCCAAACTACATTTTCCTGTTCCATTGCCACCTGGTTTCCTGTAAGATCAAACCAATGGAAGTCACTGGCGGGAGACTGACTGTGAGGAAAAATTAGTCAGGATATTTCTTCTCATTTACTTTTATGCATCTATGATCTAGCATCCAAGCACAATCTCTGGCTATGATTTCAGCTCCTCTTTGGAGACGGTCTTCCTGGGGATGCTTTTATCTCCTCTGTTGATTCCAAAGATGGCAGTGTCTTTGTGTTGCTCATAGTCCCAGGGTTGCTCCATCACACCCAGTTTTCTTTTCAGTTCTGCCAATGTCATGTAACATCTCTCCTGCATTAAATTCCCTCTAGTGAACATTTGACATGAATTTTTGAATACAAACTATACTGATATTGGGTATGATTAAGAGCCTATATATTAAATCTAGTCTATAGATTCTGCACATTTAGGAGAGGTTAAACCATCAGTCAGTGAAAGCATATCTATCTCACCTTCCCTAGATCTGTCTATCACTAGGCACACAGCAGCACACCAGGCACACATCCTCTGATGCTTTTAACCAAACTTTGCACCTCTACAAGCACATCCAATATTGCTTTCTCAGCTATTCCTCATGACAGATACAATTCTGAAGAACTGTCTACATAATTTGAACAATTAAACAGTGTGTGTGTATTATTTTTGTTATTGTTGATTATGTTATGTTTTTATTTGTTATTAGAAAGAATTTCCCTCTAGGCTCACCTTGAAGAAGAGTTCTTCTTACTGAATGCTGAAATTACAGACATGCCCTGCTTCACCTGGCTTGGCATGATGATTTTTTTTAAGTATGAAAGAATGGGAAAAACGTAAACAATCATTTTAGAATTGGCATAGTATGAGGGGAAATAATCTTCAGAGAAGAGAAAGAATGTGAATAGAGGTACAGAGCAAAAGCATGGAGAGCTGTGAAGATATTAATATGATTAGCGGGGGCTCTGAATATAACCAGCTCAGGTATATAATAGAGAAAGACCTAGAAGCAAGGACTGTGAGATACATACTGAAGATTTCCCAGGTGCTGGCCTCTAACATCTCTATGAAGAGATGGAGGAAGCCAAATGAAAGAGAAATGACTACAGAACAGAATAAAGGACACTCATGGTATGAAGAGGAGATTTTCAATTTTCTACTAAAGGATAGTGATCCTTAAGTGGTGGACCATGGAACTAACAGATTGACAACACAGAGAAGATAAAGTTAGCCTCTGTTGGTTTAAGTATGCGTATTTTCTTCTAAAAGCTATTTAAGTGATGTATTGTACAGGATATTATTCTTTTATGGACACCATAGGAATAAATAGAGGGTTGGGGAAATGTATATTCTACTAGGTGCTTTGTGGCACAAGTTAATTAATTGAAATGTCAGTTTCTTTTTAGGGGTTTTATTTACTTCTTCTACCACTCCTAATTTGTTTGAGATGAAAGATATCATTTACCAGTGCCAAAGAATCATTTTGGTATTCTACAGCTAATGTTAGGGATTATTGGTTTTATTAAAGAACAATCATTTCAATATGAACTTACCAAAAATTATTCTTACCTATAACACTGTATCTCTTTGAGGATCTCAGATTATAGAGCATATATTTGGTGAATGTGTTCTAAAAATATTTGTCCCATATAGGAAAAACATGTATGGATCTTATACCTCAGGGATTATTTTTGATAAATACCACAAGAGAATTACAATTCTAAAATAAGAAACAGTTTACGCAAACTTACTTTTAAATTAAATTGTAATAAAAACTAAGTTTAGAAAGTTTTAAAAACTAAGGTTAGGACTAACATATCCCTTATTCTTAGCAATATACACCTTGTCCTAGAAGCCAAATTAAGGGCTACTTTTTCCTAAGGGTTACATGTATCAAATTGCTAGCATTCTTTTTCCCCACCTAAGTCTTAATATTCAGTATAGTCTGTTATCAAACAATGTAGAGATTAGAGAGACCAAGAAAATAAGCTGCAATGTCTGCCCAAGACTGGACCTGTCAACATTCAATTATAGATGAAAGTGGGCTCATGGGGTAGTTGGTAGCTTTGGGGTTAGGGGAGTGGCTGTCTTTAGTGGTATTACCACTGGTGAGTTACTCATCCTCCAGTGGGTAGATTCAAGACTAAATTCATGTGACAGACCTGGATGAATTCAGTGAGCCACAATACAAAGACAAAAACAGAAGAAAAAGAGAAGAGAGTGAGAGGAAGACATGTTGGGAAGGGGAGCAGACTGATAATGAGAGGTTGATGAGAAAGTGCAGGGGTGGCAAAGATGATGAAAATACATGATGTAGATGGATGAAATCTTCAAGGAATAAATTGAAATAGCTAGAGAGTTCTGAGAGATAAGGTTCTTTTTTTTTCCTCATCTAAGTTATCCTTACTTAATTCGCCTTTTGCTCCATTTTCAGAAATGGAGGAGAAACTAGGAGAGTCAGAGCCAGATATGCAGTTTGAGTTACCTTAGAGATGTCTTCTTCAATTAGATAACTCTGAGTTATTTAATTGAATGATTTTAGGTTTTTCCAAGACAGGGGCTATGTAGCCTTGGAATGAATTTTCTAAATTCCTTTTAGCAAAGTAGCCAAAATCATAGTTAGCCACACATGTGACCAATCCCTTTTAACATATTTTGCCACTGATCAGAGAAGAGTTCTGATTTTTAAGGCTGTAGAAGGTGGAAGGAAAAAAGAGCACAGTAGCTCTTTTTTAAGTGGTGGATATTAAAAGCTAGGAGATGGTTTCATCTCAATTTGATGTGAACTGTAAGCATTGTTCTTAAATATAGATTGTCTACCATTTAACCACACATTTTAGCTTACTGACACATTTCTGTAGTAGTTTGATCTCGTGACATCATAGGCCAGTAGGAAATGAAGGAGACAGAGGTATTTGGTCTATTCTGCTAGTGAACATTAGGCCACACATATATGATCATATGTGTTCTCCCAATTCCCTGATCAATATACAACTCAAGGTTTTGACATGTTTAAAAGCATCTATGGTCTATGCAGCAGCAGAGCCTATGAACAACACAAATCACAGAGCATCCTGTGGTTCTATTATTTCAGTTTTCCAAAGATCTATATTAACTAATTGGTTTGATTTTGTTCCTGTGGGTGCTGTGTTCTTTGCTAACCTAATTCAATGCTATTATTAAAGCCAAACTTAAAACCAGGCCTTATTCTTATTATTGAGCTGTGCCTACCCACACAGGTTGTGGAATACTTGATTTTTCAGTTAGGATATGGCTTTATTAAACAGTCAAAATGTTCTTTACAAATATTAGCTCATTCATTTTCTCAGGCATCCATCTGTGGCTCTTAAAGTGTACTATTTATTGAGAAACCCTGCTATATTTTCTCAAATTCACTCTGCTAAGAGGAAGTCAAGAAGAAAGAAAGAAATCATGGTTTCCTTCTATTATCTCATGAGAATGACAGAATTCTTGCCTTTTTCTGAGCTTCTCACAATCAAAACTTGTTACTCAATCATCTCACAATACTCAGTAATGTACAATCTTTTGTGAGTGATTGCTAATCACCAGACCTCAGCTTCTTCGTAGGTGAAAATGTGTAAGCGATTCTATTTGCATTGTTCCAAGAACTGGAATTAGAACCTACTTATAAAATACTCAGTAGAGTCTTTTCCTATGTATTATACAGTAAACTTGAGAAAATGGAAGTATTCCTTAAATGAAAAGACACTGGTCTACTTTTCTATATCAAAGTTATCTACTACAGGCACACTGTTTCTCAGGGTTGTGAATTACCCATCAATGGAAGGGACTGGAGAGTCTGGTGTCATTGTTTATCCATGAATGAAGAAGTACTGTGCAGTTGAGGCTGTGTGGGTGGCTGGTAGTCTCCACGGTGCTCTCTAACTCTGACACTTCAAGTAATAGGAAATGGTAAGGTGTTGTGTTGTACTCAAAGATCAGACACACCAAAGAAACCTTGATACTTAGGTTACTTTAAATTTTAAATATACGATCAATATGCATATTCTCAGTTATCCCTCGCAATAGCCATGCGCAGAAAATAGAAGCAGTGTCAATATCTTTTTATAGACCGGGAAATGTTGAATGTTAGAGAAGTTAACTGACTTTCCCAAGACTGTACAGTAAGAAGGCCAGAAAACATGAACTCCGACATTCTTTTGCTGAATCTTTGTCCCTGTATTTTGCATCACATATATTCATCCATGTGTCTATTTCTATGATGAATATGCCACTTACAATACTTTTAGAAACCAACAATTAGTAGCATTTCTCTTCTGGGTGACCTACACCTACTCAATTCCTGTAGTATATGCACCACATGATATTACAGTGTCCACACACACTGGCTGGATGATGACTTCCAGAGGTTTAAAATTAAAAAAAAAAAAAAAGCATTGCCAAGTTACTCTGTGACCTGCCTTTACTTTCCACCGCCTTTTACTCTGGCATCCAAAATCAAGAGCTCTCTGAGGAGCAGCAAAACTCAGGAAGGGCAGGAGGGAGGGAGAAACATCTCTTGCTTTGAATAGCTCTTTGGATGGGACCTCCCTTCTAACCTGTGTCTGTATCACTGTGGTGACTAACAGGGGGTGGCTGGGACTGCGACTGTATCTGGAAATCAAGTGTTCAAGACTGAGAGTAGGCTCCTCCCCCTATGACTGACTGCCGTGATAAGAAGAAAAGGAAATGAAGCTGCAAGTGTTTGCCCGCCAAGCAGTGTCTGCTGTCTTCCATGTTTCTCCTCTAGCACAGCTCGATGCCCATCAGAAGGAGAGACTGGTTATCACTGAGTTTAGGTTTTTTCAGTCTGCTTGTTTCCCCCATTTTCCAAGCTTTCCCATTACTCTAATAACTACTTTTCCTTCTGTCTTTGAAGTGTTATACATATCATCAGCTAGTGAAGGCCTTGGTTTCATCCTTCTTTACATTTCCCAAAGGCAGTAAAAACAATCTGGATAGATACGAGTGCTAATTTCCCTGACAGGTATGAAAACCTTTTAAAGAGAAATTTGTGCCCCTCCCTCTGGTTATCAGGCTATTCTGAAGAACTGGAATTTCCCCCAAGAATCTAATTCTGGGAGAAGTAACAGGTTAAAGCCTGATTTCTCCCAGACAAGAAGCTTGTCTTCTGAAAAGATATTTCACATGGGTGGGGCAGGTTGTCAGACCACCTAGTGGGAGAGACTGAGGCCAGATGGTGATGATGAGTGGGTTACTTGTGTTTGTTACTTTTCTGCTGCTGCGATGACACAAAATGTGTACACAAATTGCTAAAAAACAGAACCAGATAGGGGGGTTAAAACTGAGAGAACAGAAAAGCAGAAAGAAGCAAGCCATATTTTCACCACTTGGATATCCTCAACCAAAGAGAGCTACTGCCTGTTTACCTATACCTATATGCCTTTCCATTCCGTCATTTCATTTCCTCTCTCTGCCCAGCTACATCACTTCATCTTCCTGCTCAGCACTGTCACTTCCTGTGTATCTGTACAGACCTCCAGACCTCTATAGTTAACTAGTGCTGGGATTAAAGGTATGTACCACCATGCCTGGCTCTGTACCCAGGGTGGCCTTGAACTCACAAAGATCCAGATGGATCTCTGCCTTCTTCTGAGTGATAGGATTAAAGGCATGTGCTACACCATTGCCTGACTTCTATGTTTAATATAATGACTGGCTTTTTCCTCTGATCCCAGATAACCTTTGTTAGGGGACACAGAAAAATATCACCACAAATATGAGCAAAGAAATTTATAGGAAAAAATAAAAAGAATTAACTTGGACTTAACATCCTAGAGGGTTAGAGTCTGTGATGGTGAGGTAGACAGTGGGTGGCAAGCATGGCTGCTAGAGCAGAAATTGAGGGCTTGCAACTTCAATCACAAGCACAAAACAGAAAGAGAAAATTAGGACAAGGAGTTTTTTTCTTTCAAAGCCAATCACTGAGGACCAAATGTACAAATCCAGGAGAGAGTAGGAGACATTTATCACTCACACCACTACAGATATCTTTGATAGGAATTGCTTAGATAGCCACACCTCTGGCCCTGGGATTAGATCTAACTATCACATCGGGATCCCAAAGGTGGCTGAGGGATGGAGGGGATTGCTGTAACTCTCTGTTCCTGCCCCTACTGTGGCCACAAATAAATCTTTTTTTCTTCTTCTTTTCACTATTAGCTGTATCTTTAGCTGGTCTATTTAGGACAAATGTCCTAGCTTTTCAGGGCTTTTAGGAACCAGGATGTGGCACTAAATCCGTTTAACAATAGGCTGAGTAGTGCTGAAATTGCCTTCCTGTTTGACTGTGGGAATGGGAAAAAGCATGTACCTGATCCATCTAAATGCCTGGGTTTCAGCTAATCAACGCATTCCATTAGCCTTCCCTCCTCGCAAACACTGAGGCAGGTAACCTAGTTGTTATGGAAACACATTGGCTTGCTTTATGAGTTTGGTCAAGAAAAATGTATGCTAAATCATGATGATTTGTAGGGATGGCAATATCAAAAAGAAAACCCAGGATAGGGGAGGGAATGTTGAAATGTAAGGATCATTATTTGTACCAATTCATCTTCTCACTATTTTCATCCATACAGCATACCATATGTTGAGCATATATAAAAATTATTAAATTTTCAGTCCTGCTCAACCTCTTAGGAGCCTTATACACAATAAAACAATGCACTCTATAACAACAGAGTTCAGGTCACATTCTTTCAATGCAGAACAGAGATCTTGGCTGTGTATGTCTACAGCTGCTAACATTTTTCCAGAAATCCAAACAGGGGTGGATTAACATAAAATTAACTCACAAGCTGAATTTAGGAAGATAAATTATTCTAAACAATAAGATACACAATTTGTGGAAGTATAGAAGCATTGATAGATATATTACAAATACTTTGAGGTGACTAAGGTGCAGTATACTGTTGAAGTGGTGGCAACATTTTTGTTTCAAAAGCCACAGAAACAGCCTTTCAAGTTCTTAGATGTTTTGTGAAAAGTCAGGAATTCAGTTGTATTCAGAGTTGATCAGAGTAAGTTTTCAAGATGTAATGATGTCAAAGGCCATGTTACTCCAGCATTTTTTTTTCATTGAAATATATTTTGTACAACATAATTTGATTACAGTTTCCCATCCTTCATCTCCTCCTAGATCCTCCTTACCTCCCTACCCATTCTCTCTCTCTCTCTCTCTCTCTCTCTCTCTCTCATAACAAAGGATAACAATCACTTTCTGCTGTTTGCTTCCTGGTTACTGTTATGCCCAGATCTCGGGTGTCCCCCACACACCACCAAGGAGTCCAAATCCATACGCAAAAGCAAAGAGCTTTTATTCAAGCAAGCTTGAAGTTGGGCCTTTCATGTATCCCATGAAGCAGTATGACTGGAGAGTGCTGAGCCCAGTCAGGGCAGGGTTTTTACCATAGTAGAGGATGGGGGTGGGGGATGAAAGGATTTCCAGGGTTCTGGACCCTGATTAGCTGACATTTGTCTAAGGGTCTAGGTGTATGCTGGAAATGTTTGAAATGTCAGGTATTTCCCCTTAGATGCTGACCTTCCCTGGGTGGGGTTAGCTTATGGCTTTTTCTGGGGACCAGGTGGTACCTGCCAGTAAGCCTGTCATGACAGCTGTGACTCGGCCCCTAAGCATGCGGTCAAGCTGTTATGCCCCCCCCCCTGCAAGGTATATGGAGATCAAGATGTTCCATCCACAGGATCTTGTTGGAATGAAAAGAGTTCATATTACATGTACACAATGAGACCATTTAGGGAAGTGATAAGATACACAAAAGTCATCTGTAACCTTCAATGAAATATCCTTATGCACAGAACCAAGGCCACCAGGTAGATCTAAAGAGGAGATGGATGAAGGGAAAGAGACATGGCAGGATCTCAGAGCCAAGCATGAATGAGTGGATGTATTCTGAGAACTGTAAGTAGGGCCACGAGAGAAATGATAACATGCCCATTGTGGGAAAGTAGTTGGTACTTGTAAGAACTGTGGCAGAGAAGAAACAACTTAGACTCTCATGTTTAACTTCTTATGGATCTCACATAGTTCAAAGCTTCTACTTGTGTAATTTTTCAAGAAAAGTATTCATAGTACATTTTAAATGACTGTTATATTATTAAATGGACTCCATGTAACTCCTAGAGTTATATACAGTTACTTAGAATTATATACAAAGCAACACTAAAAAATTAATCTTAAATGCATGCTATAATAAAATAATTTGTACACAAGAATTAATGATAATCTGATAAATAATAATGTTATAGAACATACTATGTACTAAGTCTGTGTTAAACACATTGCATGCATCAATTTCATTTAGTCCTCCTAAGTTTAGGAGGAAAGCAGTTTGTTAATAATCAGTTTATAAAAAAAAACAAGTGTTAGTCAGATAAAACGGTTGGCCATGATCTCATACTGGCAAGTTGTGAAAGTAGCACTTACCTAGGTTTAGTAGGAAAGTGGCAGTATAGGTGTGCGTGGGGGTGGGCGGGGCTCATCTCAATTGTCAGTTTGATGAGATTGAGAAACACGGAGGATGTCTGTGAGGGCATTTCCAGAGAGGTTTACCCCACCTTTAATGTGTAGAGAGAAAAGAACAAGTGAAATGCTAGTACTCACGACTTTCTGTTTCCTGGCTATGAACACTACATGACCAGTCATCTTCATCTCAAGATCCTGCCACCATGCCTTCCTTGCTACAATGGACTATACACTTAAACCATGGGACAAAAGAAACCCCTCCCTCTTTAATTTACTTCTGTAGATATTGTGACATAGCAATGAGAAATGTAATAAAGTTTGTGAGACTGGATTGTGTATCTATCATCTGTAAAGCATCTGTCATCCTATTGTTAGTGCACTCTGAAATGAAAAGTCTATTTTTAAGGAAGTCTACAGTTATCAGACCAGTGAAAATATTTTCACCAAGAAAGAACAAGAGGAAAGAGAAAAAGAGAGAGACAGAGACAGAAAGACAGACAGAGAGACACACACAGAAGCAGAGTGACCGCATTTTTTAGTCTTTTATTGTACTCTATTACAGCTTACAATGTGGTATCAAGTGCTATGTAAAAGTCATCAGGGCTAAAGCTACCCTTGACAAGTACTTAAGAAAGTGGTTCTTGCTGTGGGATGTTCTGTATGACAAATATGTTAATAAATAAAGCACTGATTGGCCGGTAGCCAGACAGGAAGTATAGGCGGGACTAACAGAGAGGAGAATTGAGGAAGGAGGAAGGATAGAGGAGACTTCCTGGAGCCGCCGCCAGGACAAGGAAGATGCAAAGTACCGGTAAGCCACGAGCCACGTGGCAAAGTGGAGATTAATAGAAATGGGCTAAATATAAGAGCAAGAGCTAGACAATGATAGGCCTGAGCTAATGGCCAAGCAGTTTAAATAACATAAGAGTCTGTGTGTTTATTTTATAAGTGGATTTCAGGACTGGAGGGACTTGGGAGCTGGAGAGAAATTCTCCAGCAACAGGTTCTTGTGATTCTGTAGTTCCCTGAGCCAGCCATGCTCACTGGAAACACACCAACAGTGTGCTCAGGTAAGCTTCACCACTCTCCAGAAGTGAATCTGACAACATTGCCTTTCCTCATTGAGGTGGCCTGTGGGTGGTGCCTGCAACCTGATAAAGGACCTGGGAAGAAAATCTCTTCTTTCACTGAATCTGAGTTTTACTAGAGTGGAAACTGAATTTTTAAGTGAACCTCTGTTTTAAAGGCATACTGATGGGGCTTTCAAGGATGATGTACAGTTCTGTTCTCCCTTGCTTTTCCCAGTGGTCCTTTATCTAAGAGTTATGGTAAAGGAAAATGACTGCTCCAGTCCAGTATCTTGGTACAAATCCAGATCAGGAAATTCTATTAAGGTTCTCAAATAGATTTCTCCAACATTTTCAATTAGGTAAGAGATTCTTCTTCCTCCCCACAGTAAGAAAGTACGCCTGCATGCTCTACTGTCTTCATACGGATTCATGGAGGCATAAACGCACTTCCGGAGAAATATATTTGACAGCCAAAGGTTGAAAGACTCTACACATATGTGAGATTGTTGCCATATTTCTGTGAAAATCCATAACCCAATCTTTTCCCTTTAAGGAGAAAAGGTATTCTTTCTCTGATCAAATTATCCAGTGCTACCATTATTTCCAGCACAAGGAAGTAAACACATAAATAAAATATCAGTGGTAATTGTAGTAGCATTTGTTTTTATCACTTTAAAGTAGCTAGAGCAAAGCATCCTGAAACTCAACAAAGGCATGTCTGTGCATCTCCTTCTGCAGGAAATTTAAACTCATCAACCTTAACTGAGTCTTAGCAGAAAACATTTGCGTTGTGTCTGGTTATCATTGGTGAATGTCTTCTTGTTGTTTTGTATTGAAAAATCACTTTTCCTTAGTCTCCTATTTCTAGTTTTATCTTCTTTCCCCCATTTGCATGATCTTCTTATCAAAATGGATACATTTTCAATGTAAGGACAATAGGAAGCAAGGGACTCCATCACCTGAACACAATAGATATGAAAAGTGCAGCTATATTGGAGAAAGACTGGGAAAAATTAAACAAATAAATTCAAAGACACAGTAAGTCCTTGATTTGATAAATTTCTTTCCCTCTCCCCATTATTCTCCTTGACTATAACCCTATAATTCCTTTGCCCTATTTGTCCACCAGGAAATCTCTAAAACTAAAGCAAATCAAATCAAGAATTAACCTTTTAAACATGATATATCGCTTTACTACATTATGCCTGTCCTCCATAAATCCTTCTGTGGAAGACATCTGGGAGCTCCATGTTGCTCCAGTCCTTGGGTGACTGCTTAGGTGGTCTTTGCAGGAGTTCCTTCATTTGCTCTTGAGGCTTTTCTCTATTTAAAACACTTTTACTATACATTGGGTAGTATAAACTCTTCAGGTCGTCATGTGATATACAGCAATACCAAGATTATACAACTAGCAGAATGGCAATGCTATAAACCCAGGGGAGAAATGGTAAAGGGATAATTATTTATCTATTTCACTACTATTTATAATAATGACATAATTTATATGGCCAAAGGCTATAGAATTATGGTAACACTGGAAAGCTGAAGATGGCAGGGGGTAGGTTTCCTCATTATCCCCTAGCTACAATGATCATGAAAATATTGTTAAATTTTTATCAAGTACCTATCATGTGCCATGTACAGGACACTAAAACCTCAAGCCCTCTCTTGTAAATGTTCTCATTTTACAGAGACATTAAGTTAGCATGTTATACAGATAGATGTCTGCAGACTCAGGATTTAAGTATAAGTCACCCTAGCTCCAGTGAACCAACTCATAGGTACTTGATGATTCTTTATTCTGTAAGTAGCTCTTCTCTTCCTGAAAAAAAAAATGAGACTCTCAAGAGGAAAATGTGTTTTTCCCCAAAGCAATGTTATTTTCTTTTTTTTTCCTTTAAGAACCTTTGAAATACTGTTTTTCTTTCTGCTTTCCCCATATCCCATGAGTATTTTAAACAATATTTCATGGTGTAGCATCTTCTATGCTGTGACCTAATTGGTGACCACAAATCATTTTAATATCTAAATGTTTCAACGCCATGGAAAATTTTACTATCTTTGGTAGGAATGGATGTTTATAAATGACACGGTACATTTTTAAAGTTCTCCTTTATGTTAGGTCTCTAACCCAGGACAAATGGCTGAGCTGCCTGTTTAACATATCAAAGCTGACTCTGGCCTCTCTCTTAGTCCTTACCTATTACAGAGTCCAAGTTCTTTAGTGCTTCTCCCCTTGCCTCTATGGTGGTTTGAAAGAAAATGGCCTCCAATGGGAGTGGCACTATTAGGAGTGTGGCTTTGTTGGAGTAGGTATGGACTTGTTGAAGGAAGTGTGTTACTGTGGAGGTGGGCTGTAAAGTCTCACATATGCTCAAACAATGCCCAGTGAGTCAGTCTACTTCTTGTTGCCTGTGAGATAAGATGTAAGACACTCAGCTCATGTTCCAGCACCATGTTTGCCTACATCGCATCTTGTCTGCCTGGATGCCACCATGTCACACCTTAATGATAACGGACTAAACCTCTGAAAATGTAAGCCACCCCAGCTGAATGTTTCCCTTCATAGGAGTTGTCCTGGTCGTCTTGTCTTTTCACAGCAATAAAAAAACCTACCTAAGACAGCCCCTCTATCCTCAACCTCTCCAGGGCCTGTGCTTCCCTATCCTTCTCCAGCTGTTCTTCCCTGAACAACTCAACCATTTTTGTTACGAAGCTCTTTGCCTCTCTTTGCCTCTTGGTCTTCTGATCACCTTGCTCTCTCCTGGCCTTTTGGATCCTGGTCCCCCCTTTCCTCACATGTCCTGGATCAGTCAGCCAGTCATGTTCACTCTAGACACTTCCAGATGCCTCTGCCTCTGCTTGTGTTCTTCCTTATAACTATAATAAAAACCTCAACACCTTAGGAGAAGTCATATTCTCCTTTTATTTCATTTTTTTCTTATTCAGTTTATTGAATGACTCCCAGCAGAAATAAATGACTTGTTTCATTCCAACTTATCAAGTACATTAAATACATTATGAAAGAACTTCATGAGTGAAAATCCACAGTGGATTAATTTAGTTAGAAAGGGAGATGCAGTAGTCTGAAGGAGAATGGTCCATAAAGTCTCATATTTTTGATTGCTTCATTCCCAGTTGGTGGAACAATTTGGAAAGGAATAGAAGGTGTGGCCTTGTAGGAGGAGGTATGTTACTAGGGTTGGGTTTGAGATATGAAAAGCCCATACCAATCATAGTTCTTTCTGTGTCTGCCTTGTGGTTGTTTTCTCAATGTGCAAGCTCTCAGCTCTGCTCCAGAATCATGTCTACCTGCCTGCCTGCCTGTCTGCTCTCAAGGTCCTCACCATGATGGTCATGAGCTCTACTATTCTCTAGAACAAAGAGACTCAAATTAAATGCTTTCTGTTATAAGTTGCCATGGTCAGCGTGTTTTGTCATTGCAACAGAAAAGTAACTGAGACAGTGAACTACTTAGAACATCTTGAGGACTGATGGACTTTGCAGTAGGGAAATCTGATGTCAAGGAAAGCAAAGCAAATACAGCTGAAATCCCATTAATCAAAACCATTGTCAGCCATTAATTGTTCTTCTGGAAATTGTTGATGGATCTATAATGTGATTGTAGATCCCAGCCTTTTTATCATAAACCATGTGCTCAACTATCCAATTAAGATTATAGGGACTCACTTGAAGCCTAATACATGATTGGATTTACGGAGAGATAGAGGTAGTTTGTAGCAGAGGGACCAATTAAAACTGCTTGGAAAGCTGGAAAAGATTTAGATTTAAATTGAATTAGCTTTTATTAAGCACACACTCTTCACCAGATATTGGCCCAGATATTTTCACATTATCATATATCTGAGCTTCGCAATCACTCCATAAGGCAGAGGGAAATGTTTACAGCCCAGTAACCTGAGAGCAAATTCAGACCTTCAAAACTTGTTAAAGAGCACACAACTGTCAAGTGGCAGAGAGCCAAGGCCAGATGTACTTCAGTTAAATTCCAACTACCACATTGCTTTCAGGTATTCTCAGCTGTAAAAATAATATACACATGGATGTCTTTCTGTTATACATTAGATGAAATAACAATCACATTACAAAATACTATATATACATGTATTTAGCAAATTTATAAGGTTTATTTAGAAAATTTGTAATTTACTTTTGTTTTTTAACCATTTTTTTAAATGAGCATGGAAAACAATGCATTTTTTTTATAGTATCTGTTGAACTCTTCCTGATATGGATGGATGATTCTTTTTTAAATTTCCTTACCAAGCCTCTTTTGTTCTGTTAATTTCATTTTCCTGTATCTAAAACTGTCACAGATCAAAATTCTGAACAAAGGAGTGGAATATAAATTACTATGGCTTCGGTGTAGAGTCTAAACTAATAAGAATCTGTCTTAAATTGGCTATAACATGCAAATTTGGGAAAAAAATAATCCCAACCATTTCTTTTCATTGTGCCGTCTGGGGAAAGTTAGAGACTAAGCTTGGGTTTTTTTTTTTTAACTCCTTGTATCCTAACAATGAAATATGAACAATAGCTGCTTGTAAGGTATAGTTGAAGTATTCATTTGGAAAATAATACAAGCTTGAATCAGAGTTTTGTTAGTATGACATGTACCTACAACTTAAAGGGAGGAAATGCTTATTTTGTTCAATGGCTTAGATGTTTCAGTCCATGGATCCTGTGCTCCTTTGCATTTAGACACATAGCAAGACAGAAACAATGTGATCAGAGGGTGTGACAGTGGGGTAGTACTCAGCCCTGAGAAGCCTGGAAACAGAATAAGAGTGTGCCTGCACTAATGGGCGACCCCTCCCATTCTAGTTTTCTTACAGGGAATTTTCCAGCCTACTAAATGCCACTGTCTGCATTCTGGATATTTCTTACTTGAATTGCTGTCCCACAGGCCAACTGTCACAAGAATCATTCTCATAGACATAGAAGTTTGTTTTTTATCTGTCTAGCCAAACAATCTGCCAGTCAAAATCAGTCTTTACAACAAGTAAGTTGTGTTGAGTGCTCCAGGCACTGACAATGTAGAAGTGTATTAGCTAGACAGAAATCCTTCCCTGAAGGAGCTACGGTCTAGGTGAAATGGTACAGAGTAACTAATAAACATGTAGATAAAGATATATTGAATTTTTAACTAAGTATTTTAATTAAAGGGCCAGGGTCCCTTGATAGAAAGCAAGGATGGTTATGGCACAAAACACTTAAGAGTTAACGTACTTCTCTGTGTGTATGCTGTAATTGTAGATGAGAACTTGACATGAGAAAAAAGCAAAGATAGACTTGTAGCCTGAAAGACCAAGGAAATGACCATAATGTCTATGAATCATACCAAGGGCCAACATGGCACCATAACCCTACAGGGGCAGTATGGGGACACATACCTTGGTGGTACCAACAGCTCTCTAATTGGTCTTGTGACCCTCAACAAGAGGGATACAATGTCTGGTACTGAAAATCTAGCTAATTACTCAGTGCTAATAAAGTCATTGTCACTGGAGGAAAATCTGCAACCATTACTTTACTAAACCATCATACTGTCTAACAACAGTCTGTAAATATTTGTCCTTATGCCCACAGATAAATGTAGTCTTTACCCCTCATCAAGGAAACTTCTCCTTGAGACAGATGGAGACCTTTAAAGTAAACCATAATCAATCAAAATGTGAGTTGTGGAGCCCAGTCCCAATGGATAAATCTCCAAAACACTCCTGTGTCTAAGGCTTGGGTAACACTGTGGAAGAGGGGGTGGAAAGATTGTTGGAGCCAGAGGATCAAAGAGCTTGCCGTCAGATTTTGTCTCCTAGTAATACCATAAGCTACACCTACAAAGTCTCACCAATGTGACTGTTGAACAAAGAGGACACTAAATAACATATCAAACTGGATGGGGAGCGGCCTGAGGTTTACACGAAGAGCTACCAGCAACTAAGTAAAGCTGGGAGCAGGAGAGTGGTTTTTCCCATGGAAGAACACCCCAGCTGCTTATCCCTTGCCAAATGGTCATTCCTGAAAACATACACGCAGGTAACATTATATGGACTCATCGGGTTATATTTGTGTGCATATATATATATATATATTATATATTTATATTTTAAATATATTTTTTATATTTATATTTTAAATATATATGCACACAATTAATGAAGAAAGAGCTCATGAGTGAATTGAAGGAGGGAAGGGAGAGGTATATGAGAGGATTTGAAGGGAGATAGGTTGTGATTCAATTATAACCTAAAACAGAAAAAAAAATCATTTTCAAACAGAAAAATACAAAACAACTACAAAGAAAACAAATAAACAAACAAAAAGCAAAGGGACACGACATATTTAAGGGACAAAGTCTCTGGAATCCTTCATACAGAGGTAAAATGATCAGATTCCTTATTCCAGCCCAGAAATGTATGATAGGCCACCCTCATCACAGTAGAGAGAAAGGATTCTATTTAAAATCTGTAAAGAGCATTCAGGAGATTTACAGGCAGAAAGTGCCATGGCCAGACTTACATTTACAAGTTTGCTTCTGATGACTGAAGCACAGATAGTGAGGACCAGGATATCAAAAAAGATGTTCTTAGTGTCGAGATACAAAACAAGGTAGTGCAGTAGCCAAGAGGCCTGAGGTCTGCCGATGGGTACATTGGTTAGAACTGCACCTCCACAGCAACATGATAAAGTAGATTACAATTCTTGGGACAGTATGTGTCCTGCTCTGTTGGGGCTTTCAAAACAAGTTGGTATTTTCTGGACAAGAGTCCATCATTCATGCTTCATCTTTTACCCTCCTCCACCATGAAATTTATACCTGAAGTGTCTCACTCTAGCAAAGGGTAATAACAGGACAGAGCCTCTTGGGGCAAAAATACTGAGAAATGTTTGTAAAATGCCTAAGCAGAGCTTCTGAATTGGGTAGAAGATTCCACGAGCACAGATCACTGAGCTATCAGATGTTTCTTGTGGTGAGACATGGACAAGCATGCTATGTGGAGGCAATGGTCTTTTGAGAAGTCTGCCTTTAATCAGACAGCAAAGCTGAATGTCTGGTCCACATGCCTAGGAGGCAAACCTTGTTCAGAGCTCTACATGTTGTATTTTCCTTCATGTTTATGTGCACAAGGATGACAGCACCACTGGAAACTGACCAGCAGTCAGTCAATGGGCAAGTCTCCTTTAAGTACCCCAAGGTCCATCTCTGAGGGGTCTAGGCTGGTAGCTGTTTCCACTTTTCTTTGAGTTATACTGACATGACTGAGCTCAGGGAGGTTTTTCATTTTGAATGCAAATGTGTATGGGTTAAAAGCTTGTTTCAGTGTTCCAAGGATAAGCTTGTGGGAGGCCAGCATTGCGTTCTTGTCACACATATTCTGTTTGGAGGCAGTGAAAGACTGGAAAAATTTTTTGAAGAAGCATATGGAAATGTAAGAGGTCATGAGCAATCAAGGCTACATTTTCTGAGGATAGTATTAAAATCATATTGGAATATAAAAAAATATGGATCAGTCTCCCTTTTGCATAAAATCATCAGTACAGCTTCCTGGTTATTAGGACTCATTTGGGGAAGTGAATGAGTTGGGTTACTATGTTAAAGTCACATGTGTTGTATGTTTTAAAACTGTTATGGCAATGGTGTGAGGGAGGAAGAGATGACAATTATTCTGCCTCTTCAGGTACTTTTACACAAGGGCATTTCTGGTTAGGAGAATACCATATATCTTATCAGTGAGTGATGTCTGTGTAAACACATATGTGGAGACATGGCTGTGTGTTGTTAATTGTTTTTTCTACTCTTTTGCTGTTTGAGGGGACTGCCACCCAACTCCCAAATAAATCACACATGGAGGCTTATTCTTAATTATAAATGCCTGACCTTAGCTTGCCTTGTTTCTTTCCATCTTTTCTTAACTTAAATTATCCCACCTACCCTTTGCTTCTAGGCGGTTTCCTTTCCTCGCTTTTGTATATCTTATGTTCATTCTTACTCCATGGCTGGCCATGTGCCTGAGTGGCTGGCCCCTGGCATCCTCCTCTCCTTGTTCTCTTGCTCTTTTTTCTCTTCTCCCAGATTTCTCCTTCTATTTATTCTTTCTGCCTGCCAGCACTGACTATACTCTTGCCTCACTATTGACCATTCAGCTCTTTATTAGACCCTCAGTAGGCACAGTAATACAACTTTACAGAGCTAAACAAATGCAACATAAAAGGATGCAATGAATATTTGCAACATTAAAGCAAATGTTCCACAGCATAAACAAATGTAACACATCTTAAAATAATACTCTACAACAGCATGCTTCATAATTTCTTGAAAAGTGTCTGAGCAGAAGTCTGACTAAATGTTGGTGAAGATATCCCTGCACTGACTTGATTCAGTTGTATTCAACATTTCCCACATTTTCCTTTAATACTAAAATTGCCAGCAAATTCTCATATGACCCGTAGATGTATTTCACATTTACCCTCCCTTTTAGTCAGGTCCAAATATTGAAGAAATTTTCTCTTCAGCATCTTCCCATCTGTTGCCTTCGTTCAATTCCCAGTGATATAGTTCAAGCCTTTAATTTCTTATCTAAACAATTTTAATAACATTTCCACTAATTTTCTTACCACTTGCATGGCTTCTTTCTACTTTGTCTTACCAAACCTCAAGTGATTATTCTAAACCCCAGATCATGTTGGATCACTTGCAGCTTAAATCTCGAAGTGGCTCCTCACAGTTTTATCACACATCTAATAACTAAATCATAATATCATTCATGTGATGGACACCATGCTTCTAAGGAGGCACTTTTAACCTGGCTTTTCTCTTAGGCTTCTCACCATTTGCTTGTCTTAAATTCTAAGACTGTTTTTGAATTCTTTGTTGTGAGGAATGAGTTGTAATACCGAGGATCTCAAGAGACAAACATCAGTCAAATAGTGTTCTAGTGTCTTTCTTAGATTCGATGAAATGCACTGTCAAACAGTATGACGATATCACCAATGTAACATACTAAAACTTAAGTCATTAATCCTATATATCCTGTATAGGAATGCACCTATAGGATTAAATTCCTAAGAGAAACAGTGTAGCATGAATCTTAAAAGGTCTTATTAATAAAAACAAAGCCGGAGCCAGGTATTGGGGTGAACGCTGAAAGATCAGAGAAACAGAACAGGCCACAGCTAACCTCACCTCGCCTACTTCTCAGCTAATCTTGTTTCCTCAAACTGGAAGCCTCTGTGTCCTCATCCAGATGGATCTCAGCTGAACTGCAGCTAAAAGCCTAAAAGCTTAACAAGGCTCTAGTTCCTGGTCTTCAAGCCTTATATACCTTTCTGCTTCCTGCCATCACTTCCTGGGATTAAAGGCATGAGTCACCATACCTGGCTGTTTCCAGTGGGACTTTAAACTCACAGAGATCCAGGTGGATCTCTGCCTCTGGAATGCTAGGATTAAAGATGTGTGTGCCACCATTTTCTGACCTCTATGTCTATCTAGTGGCTGTTTTGTTCTCTGAAGCCCAGATAAGTTTATTAGGGTGCACAATATATTGGGGGGCACAATATCACCACGAAGCAGTCCAGCCAGTTTTTTAATAGATGTTCAAATCAGAAAAGACCACCAGGCCTGATAGAGGCTGTACAAAATACTTCCACACACACCAAACATTTACTGCATTTTATACATACACTTCTTGTTTTTGCCAATCTGTAAATTTAAAATAACATCACTTTGTATTTTAATTATCACATCTCATTACCAGAGAGAGGTTATTTGAAGGAAGAATCTGGTCAGTGGTATCCCAGAGCAATTGGGAGATTGTGATTCTCCAAATTACAGGGAAGAAAGTGGGTCAAGGCATGCTCAAGCTTAATTATTCAATATCATATCATGAGTGGCTTACTTAATGAAGGTTTGTGGTCTAGGTATTTTATTCCAGGTCACACATGGGCTTCAGTGATCACTGTGTACATACTCCCTCAAAGCTCTGGATTGCCCCCAAATTCTCAGTTTGCACTTGCTTTCCTGTCTTTCTAGAATCCTTCTCTATCCTTGAACAGTTAATTCATCTTTATTTGCTTCAAATATTTATCCAAATATCACCTTCTCCAGGAAGTTTGTATGTATGTATGTATGTATGTATGTATGTATGTATGTATGTATACCACCATAACTCCTTAACCAAGGCAGGTTGCCATATGTATCTTATCTTGTGGTTCTAAGATGTTTCAGGGCATATTGGAAAGAATGTCCAGATATTCATGTTAAATGTGGAAATTTGAGCTCAATTTTTCTTTTCTCCTCCTTTCACCAGTTTTGTGGACTCACACCCATGCCATTTACTCATTTGAGACTCAACATCTTAGTCAGTGAAATTAATCTTTGAAGTTGGGTGAGGCAAAGGTCCCTTGCAGCTCTAGAACAATGTCTTTATATGTCCTGTATATTAAATCTAAAATTCTAAAATCTCTCTCTCTCTCTCTCTCTCTCTCTCTCTCTCTCTCTCTCTCTCTCTCTCTGTCCTATCTCTCTCTCCTCCCTCCCTCCATGAAATCTCCAGACTCCCATTCTGTAGCCCTGGTTGGCTCAGATCTCAGTAGAGTCCAGGGTGTTGTAGAACTCTTAGCGATCTTCTTCCCTCAGCTTCCAAAGTAAGGACTCCAGATGTGAGATGTCATGCCAGACTTAAGATGCCTTCTTTTCAGAACGCTAGTCACATTTTCATACTCTATCCAGCAATTTGATACTAGAGCCCTACCTTTTAAAATGTCACTGTTAGTTCCCAGCACAAAATGTATTAAAAAGAATTCCCTTATCCTCATTTTCAAAACCTGAAACCGGGGTAGCTATGCCACTGCCCCACAGGTTTGTCCACTCAGTGCGCGCCCCTCAGTATTCATTGTCACTCCCACCTTCTTTACTTCTTATTCTCCTCAACGTGGAAACTTTTTTTTTGCTTTATTGTTTTTTATTTTTTATTTTTAAATACTTTATGAGAATGCAGCCTATGAAATCAACTCTGACTAGTTAGGGAACAATATTACTTTATTTTTATTTTACATATAATCCAAAACCCATGTTAGAATAGATGATATAAAAAATGTATGCCTATGTCTTTAGATATTTAAATTTTACTGAAAGCAATGTATTTATTATATAGACCTTAGTAATCAAGACTACAAGCCTCTTTATGGAGATTTTTATAACTGTTTTTTAAGTTTCTGGAATATTATATGCATTGGGTGTACATGCATGCTCACATGTGTGTGGGCACACACATTTTTGCTGGTGCACGCGTGCAAGTGTGCACATGCACATAGAGGCCAGAGATTGATGCTGGGTGCCTTTGTCAGTCATTCCTCACTTTGTATATTGTGACAGGGTTTCTTGATGTATGAGCTCACTTATACCTTATCTATCTAAGCAGTTTGCTCCCAGGATCTACTGTCTCTATCTCCCAAGGATTGGGATTCCAGAAAGACCACCAGCATCTACATATGTGTAGTGAATCCCAACTCAGGTCCTCATGTTCTGTAGCAGCATTTTATCCACTGAGCCATCTCTCTAGCTCTTATGACTATTTTAAATGTTTCTTAAAGCATACAGGAAATAACACACACACACACATACACACACACACATACTGCATATATCAAAACTCATATTTAAGCAACAATAATGTGAAAGTTCTTGGTCTCAAGTCACAGATGATTTGAAAGTAAAATACAACTCAGAATGGACTCTCAGACATCAGCATCTTAGTACCTTTGGCTGCCTTGGTGTTTTCCTATAAAATAAGAACCTGGGGCTGGAGAGATAGCTCAGTAGTTAAGAGCCGTGGATTCTCTTCCAGGGGACTCCTGTTTGATTCCCAGCACTCACATGGTGGCTCATCACTGTCTATAACTCCAGTCCCAGGTGATCCAATGTCCTCTTCTGGCCTCAGTGGGCACCAAGAGTGCACATGGTTCAGACATGCATGCAGGGAAAACATCCACACAGAGAAAATGAAATTAAATTTGAAAAATAATTTTAAGGTAAGAACACATATTTCTCTGAGTATTAACATGTCTATTATTACTATTATTATATAGTAATAATATCCTGAAACCTAAAGATAGTTTTTGGAGTAGAAGGAAACATCATCATATTCATTAAATTACTCATACATAACAATTGTTCATGCTGAAAGTTTCCAAAACTGAGAGAGAGAGAGAGAGAGAGAGAGAGAGAGAGAGAGGGGGAGAGAGAGAGAGAGAGAGAGAGAGAGAGATTCCAGTCATTTCCTATGCTTGTGTTCTGAACCTGACATGGGTAGTCACTCCATCTGAATGACTACATCCCTCTTAACAAGCCTGCATGGCCCAAGAGGCAGCCTAGTTTCCTCTCCAGGGGCCCAAGGGTCTTTTAGGGCTTCCTCTCTCCCCAATCTTCATTTAATGAGCTGATTCTTCCCTTTATCTGGGATACCACAAAGGCCTTACTGTCCCTGAGCAACCATGGTGAATGGCTTTCTGGCTATTATTTTTTCCATTAAGGATAGTACTTCTCTCTCCTGTAGGGACAAATTACTCTCTGAGAGGCAGCATTCTGTCAGGCTGTAAGGCTCAGTCTCAATGTCTAAGGGTAAAACAACTGTGTCCTAGGCCCTGGATTTCCCAATGTATCACTACCTTTTAGGAAACAGTGATCCCTCCTCTTGCTTATTCTGCTAACTCACAAGGTGACTTTCTGGCCTGGAAGATTCCAGGGCCACGTCAGGTGTCAAAAGCACAAGCAGCAGAGCTTTGCCAGTGCACTGAGAAGCAGCTCTTACAGTGGAAATCACCCTCTTTAATCATGTCCAAAAGTCTATTTTCATCTTAACAGTTTCAGCCCAAAACAAAATGACCTAGCTGCTGAAACAAGTGCCGAAAGCCTTGTATACTTAGCCATGCCCTTCTTCTAATCCCCTGACACTGGATCATCAATACATAGAATGAGCCCGAAGGTCCTTTATCTGGGCATTCTTAATGCAGAATGGAGTAACAGTAGGCAGGGCATCAGTAACCCTGCCTCCCCCTCACTACCATCCTTCAATTTCCTCATATGAGGGAGCCCCCTGATTTTATTGCTTCATTTGTCTACAAGTCACAAGTTTCTTCATGAATAAAGCAGAAAGGGCAACAGAATTCCACACAGATACTCTAAGTTAAAGCATCACAAATTCTTAATGTTATCATACTGGTTTATAGTTCTGATTGTAAATATGATCTGAAATGAGAGGAGGAAGGAGGAAAACAGAAGAGAGGGAGAGGAAGGGGGAAGGAGAGAGAGAGAGAGAGAGGCAGGCAGATGGACAGCCAGCCAGCCAGAGAATGATAATGTATTCACAAACATCATACACCTCCACACATACCTGAGTCAAAATTTCCAGTTCTTTAGACCTTTAGAAAGTCTAGAATATGTGGACACCAAAATTTTACTGGGAAAAGGTGGAATTTTTACAATGTCACTTTCTTTAAATGTGTTACCACCGTGTCAAGAAAATAAGAGAGAAGGAAAGATACGTTAAACTAAAATTTTTAGTTATTATGGATATAGAGGGGCTGAATTCAGGGACATGGGTGAGCAATGTTGTTACTGAGTTTTGCTTTCTTTCCCCTGTGGTCCTGGTATCCTCCAACCCACTTCCTTTGATCAGCTTTGAGAGACCTTAACATGGAGACAGCCCATCACCTGCAGTGGTGGGCCTACTCCCCTCTCTGTTAGGCTTGCCCTGCTCTATGTTGTCCAAGTGTTGATCAGAACAAAACCCAGGGAGAGTGTTTTGTGTGTCAGATGCAGAAGCAGGCTGAGTTCTCTGGCCAGTTGTAGTTATTCATGTTGGACAGTACTTATACCCCTCTCTGTGTCTTATGTACAGAAGCCAGCCTGTGAGATTCGAGAGGTTCATCTCTTGCATTTACTATGCTAACCATCATTCTGAGTGGACTGTGGATGGTAAATTCTTAAGAAATTAAGAGGCCAGGTGGTGGTGGCACACGCCTTTAATCCCAGCTCTCAGGAGGCAGAAGCAGGAGGATCTCTGTGAGTTCAAGGCCAGCCTGGTCTACGGAGTGAGTTCCAAGAAAGGCTCCAAAGCTACGCACAAAAGAAAAGAAAGAAAGGAAAAAAGAAAGAAAAAAAGAAAGACTAATTTTATTATAAGGGCAAGGAGGTGTTAAAGCTATGTATTTGATTAAAGCTTAAAATGCAGGACATACATGAAAGGATCATCCTCATCATAGGAGAAACCCCTACCCCTTTGTGCTTATATTCCATCCAGCCAACATTTAAACCCACTTAGCAAATACTGAGCTACTGTTCTTAGAGTGAACACAGTTTTAATTCCTTGCAAACCTCTGCTCGTATCATATTTTGTCAGTCAACTGATGCAAAAGCTTGTTTTCTATGTGTATCTATTGCAAGGCTCTTTTCTGTGTTCTTGATCCTTTGACACTGAGCTTTTTTTTCTACCAGCCAGGTCCAAATGAAGCTTTTCTAACAAATGTGCTTTTGTTTTCTTGGAATTCTGGAAGTCTTTCTTGTTCTTAGGAACATGGGAGAGCATTCACTAACATCCTTGAGGTCCACACTCCACTGTGAAAGCACTAAGAAGACAGCAGAAAGATGAAAAACATCCACTCAATAGACTAATTGAGAAACAGACACTAAACAGACAAGCAGGAGACTTCTTTCAAGGAAGAAAGCTGAATCCAGGAGCAGTACAGTTGGCTATGGATGTGCACTTGAAATACCCACAGAAGTGCAGTGATTGGGAGCATGTAGATTACAAATACATTTCAGCAGATAGGAGCATTTGCAAACAACAAGGATAGTTTTAATTGATAGTTTAAAGTCTAGGAGCAGAAAGTATGATTCTAAGAGAGGAAACAACGCCAATGCTATAGGTCTCTATGATGTGATGAATCTGTTTATGTCCCAGAAAACCATAAGGGGAAGAGAGGTTTTCAGAGAGCTCTGGGTTAATATAGTCCATCAGACTGCAAACAGTAGGACAGCTGAAGTCTCTGGCCTTGACTGCTTGCTCTTGATTTGAACAAGTGCTTCTCACAGTCAGCTTAGCTTTGTGAATATCTTGTTTTGTGCTTTCCTAAAATTCTACATGTTCTTACATCTCCACTCTTACATATCAAAATCTTAAACTCTGAATTTCCTTCCATCTGAACAGCCAGTTGCCACCTAACCTTCTGGTGGCTCTTCACAAGGGTGTGGGTACTGTCCCCAGAGCTCCAGGATGTGTGATGCATGCAGAACTTCATTCTTCCTGAAGTCTTTTCAAGTGTGCAGTACTTTTAAATCCAGGTAAATCTAAATGAACTCTTTTCTTAGAATAGCTTTTGTTGATCAAAGAAAAAATATCAAATACACAAGAAAGAGATGATGAATAGAGAGTCTACACAATATTTTACCAGGAAAGCAGGTTAGAAGCCTCAGTGTTTTGAGGAAAGTCTGTCACTCTAATGAGTGAGTCTCCAGAGAAAACAGAGGCTGCATAGAGAGAAGAAATTCGATGGGTATCTTATTGAATTTCTATTTTCTTTTTGTTGTTTTTAAGAAGAGTGACTTATTTTTCTTAAAGGATAAAATTGTTGGGCTGGGGTTATAGCTCAGTGGTAACTGCTGCACAGCATGCCTAAAGCCCCAGATATGGAAGGTAAGTAAAGAAAATGGAAGTATACTTGGTACTGTTTTCTAGAAACCGTATGTTTTAGTTGAACTTTTTTAAAAACTTTGGTCATCAGCATTTTACATATTTTCAGATATCTAGCCCCTATTTTTTTTTAATCTCCTGAGTAACTAGAACAAAATAAGCATTACTTGCTTGATGGCAATGCTATCTGTGTTTTTGTTTTGTTTTGTTTTGTTTTGTTTTGTTTTGTTTTGTTTCTAATACAGCCAATTAACTATGCTTAGAATTCTAGGTCTTGTACCAACTGGTCAGGCTCTCAAACATTCTTATTAAAATACATAATCCTAGTCACCAGGCTCAGAAGTACTGGCTGGACAATGCAACAGTTTGGGCCAAGCTCAGATGTACTGAGTCAACAGTGTAACAATCTGGAGTAGACTCAACAAATTGGGCTTGTAGAAAGTGTTTATGATGACCCCACATTAAGAACTTCTCCTTCCCCATTATTGGTAGCATAGCAGAAGCCAGTGGCCTCAAGCCAGACCAATGACTTGTGGCAATGAGCACTTGCATGTAAAGATGAATGGACTAAAGGGTACACTGTGTGACTCCACCGGCCACACTATAGCTTGCACGACAAGATTTCTTCTCCCTTTTTTTGTTTTTGTTGGAAAGCATTGCTGGCTGGTCAGAGATTGCAGTCTTTTGTCCTGGCTGCTTATCTCAATAGTTCTCCAGCATGGGGCTCCCTCCCTCCAGCAGAAGCTCCTGCCTCTACCCAGCCTTATCTGGAGGATGTCTCTAGGCCCAGGATGCCTGACTTTTCTCAGGGGTGGCCCTTGACATAGTTACCTGCAAATGCTCTTCCCCTGATGATTCAGATGGTAATTAGGCAAGTGCTCTAGCCATTTTGATAGGACCCTACTGCCACATACAAAGCCTTGAGACAGGAGCATGCCACTTAATGCAAATTAGGGTTTGTCCCCAGGCTCCCCAGTCCTATATATTCTGTATACTCTAGAACAAAGTTGAGCTGATTCACGGAAGTCTGTCTCAAGGAGAGCTGTCTCTGTTTGTGCTCATGGGCCGCCAAAGCTTTCTGTCCCCGCTACTGCCTCTTGCTGTCTTGACCTGGTGGCCAACAGGCAGAGGGTCAAAGAGGACCGCACCACCACCACCACCACCACCACCACCACCACCACCACCACCACCACCACCACCACCACCACCAC